>JAUMJK010000519.1:0-170000 GCA_033558105.1 Coccyzus lansbergi | reverse complement strand
TGTTGAAAGATGCTCAACCTTGTAGGGTGACTGGTGGACTCACTTTTTCTTGGCTGTCTGGACCCCAAAGCTGTGTGCACTTAGTGAGAAAGTGCAGAAGCTGTTACTGCAGCCTGGGCAGTTGTTATGGATGGATTACTTGCAGTCCTGCATCCCACCTGCATGGCTGGGGTGGGCTTACTTGCATTCAGTCTCCAGTCATTTCTCCTGGTAGCCCAATTCTCACATCAGAGAGAGTTGGTGGGGCCGAGTTTTATTAAACGTTTCACACAGTATTTGAACGTGAACTTAGTTCTTTTTTTGCTAATTTGCAGGGTGAAGGTAGTACTGTAGCTCATTTTCTTGCATTTCACTTGCTGTGAGAAACGATTTTCTACTAAAAATCCTAGTGAAAAATCCCTGTCTGGAATACAATACACAACCGAAGAAGTAAAATCCTTATAATTCATGGATGTGCTTATTCACTTTGGGCCTTGGGAACAAACATCATAAAGCAGGATCTTATACATAGGCATACTTGGGTTGCTGATTATAGTTACATGCAATACAATAATTCTTTTCAAAACTTTTTAGCAATAAACTTGGCAACAGTTTATCTAGTGGGGGCTTTTTAGCCCATTTGATTTGTTTAGTACAGCTATGCTAGCACCAGATTAAGAAATAGCAAAGTAAAACTTAATAATGGCATGTTTTATACTTTCCAGCATGAAGTTGCTTTATATGATGAAATAAGATGAATACAATTCATCATGCAAAATAGGTGTGGACCTAATGTGGTGAGGAATTGGAAGGCAGTAACAGAAAGGAAATGAAGAGTTTATTGGTTTTATAGCTCTAATATCCATTAAAAGTTAGTAACACAGCAGGTGACAGTTTGGGTAAGTGTAAAGTGAATGTTTTGAAATAAATAGCAGTTGGGTGACCTGGGATGTCAGGGCTCTAGACAAGGGTGTGTGTTTGTCAATATATCCTACATGTTTTACAGACTCCTCAGGGAGCAGGGGAAGATACAATTTCACCTTTTCTGTGCCAAAACATTTTAATTATATCTTCTTCCAAGTACAGCGGTTCAGTAACCAAGGAGCTGACATTGATGCATGTGTTGATAAAGCTGCAAACATTCAAAATGAGATTAACAAAGATTTTGAGGAAAGGGTGACAGCTAATTTTGCACAGAATTCTGCATCTAATTCGGGTCAGTGTAATGATAGAATATTTTATAACTGTTGTGTCATCCAGAGGGACTTTTATGATGCTTTGTGTTTTTGAGGATTTGTGTGTATGAAAGTGTAGTTCTTAATACATCACTCAAACAGGTTATAACTTTTTTATTGAACATCTATTGGTTGTAGCCATAAACAGGAATAAACTTCAACATTTAGAAGCAATTTTATATATCCATTAGCATTCATCACAGTAATAGATTCCTTTTGTCTAATTCACCTTGAAAGTATTGACTTCAGATGTGAAATGGAACCAAAACTACTGTGCTTGTTTTGTGGCATTGCTTAATATTTGCAAAAGATTGGATGGAAAATTATATAGTGTATTTAAATAATCAAACTGTAGTTTCTTTGTATTGTGTGAGACCTTTTGAGAACATCTCAATGTATTTCTGCTCTATTCTCCTCCTTGTTTGAAGGCAACTGACATTCTTCTTTCACTTTTCTTTTTGTTTGTGAAATTTTCTCCCTCTTTTTTTTATCCACTCACTTCTCCATCTGCTTTCACTTTTGTTTGCTTGGGCCGTCTCTCATCCCAACTTGATAATGAGGAATGCGGTGTGACCCTGACCTCTATCAGCCCATGCATGACCTTCTGACTCCCCCACATCACCTCTGACCTTCTCTTTGACAGCTTGATTAATTACCCTGTGTTATGATTTATGAGTAAGTGCTATGTAAAAATAATAGACAACAGGTGGTCCTCTAAAAACTTTTTGTGGCATGTTTTCTTTTCCTGACTAACTTGATGAGCTATTTTAAGTTGGGAACTTAGTGGGACAGTGTGTGTTTGGCAGTAACACGGCATTTTTACACATTTGGACACAGAACTGGAATTCAGGGAGCCGAGGTGTAGCCAGGATGGAAATATTGCAAAGTATTAGCAGGGCACAGTTGCCAAAATGTACATTGGGTGGAAAGTGGAGTCAACTGACATTTCAGGCAATTCGGTCTCAGGTCACGTCTTGAGAAAATTGCTCAAATAATGGAGGGGGCATTTTTCAAGCTGAGCTGCATCTCCAACAGTTATGTTTACTTTAACGCTTCACTAGTGACTTCTGATTGGTTGTCATGACCTCATCCCACTGTTGCACCTACGATGTCGCAACAGTGACATAGATGTACCCTTCCCATGGAAAAGATGGGAAATGAACGGAACATACATCTTTCAGAAAGATGAATGGACAATGCCGTGTCCATTTTAACCACAGACAGGTTTAAAAGCCGAGCACTCTGAGTTGCATTTCCCCTGGGAATTAACTTTAGTCTTACTGCCAGCGATCCACATAGAAACCTAAACTTCAAAATTCAGGTTGATAAAGCTTAGCAAAATGATCTCATTCAGACCCTTGCTCGCAATCCAAAAAGATAGCTACATAGGTCAGATGATTCCTCTCCAGCCCTGACCTCTGTGGTCGCATATGGTGTCCCGTCTTGGTGGATTAATATGCAGAGCTGAATACTTTCAGCTCATTATTCATGTGGCCGGGCAGAATAGGTTTCAAAAGATTTGGAATTTACTTCAAGTACTTGGGAAGGTTCTTTTTTTTAACCTTACTCTTGCTGTCAGAGGCAATAATTCTAGTATTTCTTCTGCTTTGAACATTTCTCTTGAACTTCCAATAAGATGCAGAAAATGCCAGTCCATTTCTGGCTCATATATTATGCTGGAAAATACCCTTCTATGTTGTTCTGGGTTTGTAGGAAAGGTATTGTAACCAAGACTCACAATTCTTTCTAACACTTGACTTTGTCAGCCTGCTTTCCCTTTTGGCATCATTTACTGGCTCAGTTTATAAGTATTAATTGTATTTCTATTTATGATCCTGAGGGTGGAGTTTGAATACAGTCCTCTAGCTCCAGAAGCCGTAACCTGAAGGACAGTAGTTAGTGGAGATTACCTTTTACTTACCTTGAAGCATTACAGACTGGGGAAATATCTGTTAATTGAGTGTTATAGTCTGAGAGACAAACTGTAATTGTACCCACTGAAGTTGTAGATCAGAGGGTGGGACTTCTATTTATCAGCATCACTTCTCACCATTATGTCTCAGCAGTGATGTGGGATGTTGACATGTATCCTCAGACATGTGCTGGAGCAGGGGGTTCAGCTAATTTCAGCCAGCTGAAGATTGATTGGGGAGGCATGTCTCAAACTTTGGCTTTTTACCTTCACACTTTAGTGAGCAGTGTCTCTTTCTGAGTGCACTGGACACGCAGGAGGAAACTACCTCACTGTAACATGTTGAAACTCCCTTGCTTTTATGTATTGAAATCATATTTACTGGTGATGGCAGGCTTTAAAAAGGTGTCCTGGGTGATAGTACTTACTCTGTGGGTCACTGAGTTTTGATCATACAATAAGCTTATCATAGCCCAAACTGACATTTTTAATGTCGTTGTGAGATATGTGCTTCTGAACACAACTTTCATCTAGAAAGATACTTTTTAATGAATGTGATTATGTCTTTGCTTAACAGTCATGCCAAAGACTGTGTGCCTTGCCTACTATTGAAGTTCGGTAAAGGCTTTTTTGTAGATATTAATGGTCTTGTGTGCTTAGTTTTGCATTGACTTGAGCTATGCTCAACCCCACAGTGTTAGTAAGGGATTCCACCTTCTTTTTAATGTTCTGATTGCACTGAACTCTAATGGTGCAGCTATGCCCATGTGGAATTAATTTTTAAAAAACTAGTTGAACTTAAAAGCCACACATAGTTGCTATTTAAAGCTGAATATTCTTTTTCATGAGAAAATGCTTGTGCTAAGGCTCGATCAGGGATGTTGTAATTGGGTGCAGTTTTAACAGTCATTTTGTTTTTCTGTGTTACTCTCAAATCTTCTTTCTGGTGCTGTGGTTTACATCTTGCAGTTTAGGGTACATAAGCACAAAGGTAGGAAAAATACTCTGCAAAACATGTGAAAGGAGATTACTTCACAAAGATAAAGTCTTATGAATTGCAAGATTTTTTTTTTCTCAAGGATGGGAAAACCGATCTCAGTTATTACTTAATTATTTTAATTGCACTGACAAGAAAAGGCTGCTATTTAGGAGAAATTGTTAAGAAATGTAGAGAGAGATGTTTTACATTGCTTAAAATATAACTGATAAAAATCCTTTAATTGATTTATGAAATAGTGAATTTAAAAATGGAATCATATTTCATCTGTTGATGTCCATGTGAAAAATTGACATTGTGTCCTCATAAAATTGGACAAATGAGTCACGTAATTTTTGGTTACATAATCAATAACTTAGACAAATTCTACTTCTTTGGTGATTTATGTGTCTGTTTTGTGGTCAGCTTAAAATGGACAGTTTCAGATCCCTGTAGCTCTCACAGACCTGTAATAAACACATGAGTTTTGCATTTGGGATTGTATAGAAAGCAAAAGGAATCAATGTGCAGAATGTATATGCAGCTCCAGAACAGCACAGAGAGCCCCAAAGCCACCAGCCAAGTAATGCAAAAACTTGGTCCTTAACTGCCACAAAAACCATTTTTTTAACCAAGGTGTGTAATTTAGGGAAGTTTCTGAGCGATATTCTGCGCTGTGATGGATTTTGCGCTTTGGATTTTACAAGCTGGGGATTTTGTGTGTTAATTTTGTGCATTAACATGACCAGCAATGGTATGGGTAGTTTTTAAACTTTGTCTCCTTTAATTTTCCATTTTCCTTTGCCCCCCCCCCCCGCTTTGTTTATTTATTAGTCTGTTTGTTTGTATTTATCCCAGTTCTGTTCACTCAGAGGGGAGGGCAGGGAAGCAACATGACAGGAGACCACTTACTCACGGCGCCGCGTCTACCAAGGAGGCAATTTTCTCTTTGGCCTATGGTGACCTTTTTTGACTACGTCCCTTACACCAGAGACAGTGTCCTGAATGCCTCTATTTCACCCTGTTTAGCAGAGTGCAACCGTGCTCTTTAACTTGATTTTTGGTGGGAGGAGAAGCTATGGCAGACATTTGAGAAGGGCATAAGGATGAAGGGTAGGAACTCCCTTCAGATGCGATTTTGATAACTAGTCGAGTGTGTCCAACTGTAGAAAATCACCGAGTGACAATCTGTCTACCTGACAGTGGCCACAATGCACTACAAGGTTTGTGAATGGCTCTACAGATTAGAATAAAGCAAGCCCAAATAAAGTGTCTTTTGTTGGTGCAGGCTTGGTTTGCTCTGGGCAGATAGGTATGGGGACCTCTTTGATCCTCCTGCCTGCCCAAGTGCAAATGGAAGCACCCAGTGAAAAGCTGGGATAAAGCTGTTCAGTTAGATAGTTAATACAGACGTTTCCAAAAAGTAAGTCTTTATTACAATTTTACTCTTAAAGGACAGCTTGATTTTGACTGGGAACCCATGGCAACTTTAAGGACTCATCTGTTAAACGCACGTGCTTCTCTTTTCCCCCTGCGCTTGTGATTATATTTTCCACAAATATTACGATTCTTATGTGATTTGCCATCATTTAAAAATCATAATAAAATGATTGGCTGATTTATTCAAGATTTAGTTCTCATTCATAAATTCATGTATTTTTCAACTGGCTCATTTTCTCAGGCACAAAAATGCAGCTGGTACACTCAAAAAGCTTCTGCAGGTCACAAATTTTCTCTGGGTTTGTTGAATACAGGACATAATCCCAGTGAAGTTTCAGAGCAGATTTAAAGATGTGCTTAAAAGTCAACTGCACAGTAAAAGAGCTGACTTGTAAGCAATACCACTGAATCAGTTTTGGTATTGATTTGTTGTTACTGCTGCTGTTGGCTTCTGCATGATATGCTTGTTGTAAGCCAGAGAAAAGGTTTTACAGTTTTAAACTGCAGTGAATAATTCTCATATGCTTTCTTTAAAATCTATATATGTGTGTGTGTGTATGTGTGTGTGTGTGTGTGACCTCCCTCAATCATTTTTATTTGAAAGCCTTTTATTGGCTGTGTATAAAGCTTTTTATTCATCATTATGTATAGTTCTTAAAATAATATTTTGCTTCTTGTACTATTTTCTGAAAAAGTCATATAAAGTGCTTATGAATAAAACAACATATTAAATTATTTTAAAGGTAAAACAAGCAAGTTTTTTGCCACTGAGGGATGTTCATGAGCATAAGTGCATGCACAGACCAATATTCACGCATCAATATTCCTTTAATAACAGAGGTGAAACAAACAGAATACTCTTAAAACACCCTTCTATAAATTTTATGTTACATGAACTTATTGAAATTAACAGAAAAGTTTTTAAGAGCACTAAAGTAAATGCAAAGCATTTTCAAGCATTAAATCTCCCTTTTCATATTTCTTCTTCTTGTGTGTGCGTGTTTTTCTCTTCTGAAACAGGAAGGCTACGGAGTAATAGTACTGAATCCCAATGAGAACTATATTGAAGTGGAGAAGACAAAAGCCCAAGTACAGCTGTCTTCTGATAGCTCAGATGAACCTGCAGAAAAAAAAGAAAGAAAAGATAAAATCCAGAAGGAAACAAAGAAGCGACGTGACTTTTACGAAAAGTATCGAAACCCACAAAAAGAAAAAGAAACAATGCAGATATATATTAGAGTAAGTTCTTTTTAGTTTTGTTTGCCTATCTTTTCTGATGTATAGGTGTGTTTGCTGTCCATATTGGCAGATAAACGGCTTGCTTTTTTAAAAACAAACACATTGCTGAGATGGCATTCACGAGTTCATACAGAGTTCCTACCACTTTATTCTGTTGATATTTTGTCAGTTATCGAATGTGAAGTTTTGGAAGAGCTACAAAACATTCCTTTCTGATTTCAAAGGGGAACTTCAAATAAACCCCAGAGGAACTCAGTGGTGCTATCAAGAAAGAGAATGATATAAGGAAGACTTGGTAAAAATTATTTTATAGGCAGAAGTGAACATAGGAAACACTTCTTAGTGTAGCTTGGGCAAGGTACTAACTTCATACCATGTGTGCATTTATTGTGTAACATTGTCTTATATTGGGGAGGCAGCACTTATAGCATGATAGTTTTTTAACATATTACCTGCTGAATTAATAATGTATTGTGGAAAATACCAGTGTTCATCTTGTGTGGTAGCAGATTTTACCCTATAATGTATTGTTTTCATATGAGCAACCATCCATTGTGTTTCAGCTGAACTTCTGAAAGCAAATAAAGGATGAGAGTTATTAATATCTTAATAAATATTTAAGCTAGAATAGTTCAAGAATGGTGTAATGAGGAAACTCTGTCCCTTTCTCTTTTCTTACTCAGTGAACCTTTGCACTTTGTAATGCTACCAGCATGGGATCGTTATAACAGTGCTACCCGAGGATTTCTAATTCTGCAGGGGGCACAAACAATATTATTTGCACTTTGGCACATTCAGCTTCATATACATACGATGCATTATACATTCGAGACTGAGTCATGCAATTTCCAAAGCCCTTATTATAAAAGTTAGTTTTTTCATTCAATGGTAAAACATGTCAGAAATGTCACGGTGTAGTTAAAGCAATAAAAATTTATATGCCTTTCTGGTTCATAACAGAGAAAAATCCAGCAAAATACATGTTAGAATAATCTTAAATTTTAACATCTTCTATTATTTTAGCATAACAATGTTAGTAGGAGAAATACAGCTGTGCTGGCTAGTTAAAAAGGCTTGTAACCTGGATGCGAGATTATCACTAATACCATAAATATTACTGTGTCTTTTGAGCAATATCTCACTACTGAGCATGGGAAACAAAAGGATGCATATACATATTCAAAGTGACCAACAGGGCATGCTGTTTTTTCTCTCAGATGTTTTTTATGAGAGATACTATTCTACCCAGCAGTCAGATCCTGCTTCTTAAGAAGGGTGACCAGGCATGTCTCAAGGGCTGTCAGAAGCCAGTGGACAATGTTGCTGTGTTGTACAGGAGGGTGTTTAGTCAGTATGCTGGTCCACTGTCCCCTTGTTGAAAGTGAACCTTTTTCTGATACCTTTTTAGCAGTTCCACCTTCTCTGGTGGCTCTTTTACTTGGTGAGGCATGAAATTTGGCTTCAGGAGGTTTGACCCCCAAAACATAAAATGATTGAAATGATGAAACATAAAATGCATGACTCCATCCCATTTCCCTATTTTGCGCAGCTCTGTGCCTCAACTGTGACTGCTCATGTCCTCTTTATTTTGTTGTCTTCAAACAGCGGAAAGAAATAGCATAAGCTTAAATGAAAATGTGGGTGATGGTCTCCTTCCCTGGGTGAATTTACTGAAACTGGTTTTTTTCTGATACAGTTCCTGTTTTATTCTGAAAGAATCCTTTGGGTTCTTTTCTTTAATAGACAGTGAGTTTTTTGAAAAAGAGTTAAACCCCTCCCTGCTTTGGTGTATGTGGCAGGATAAATTACTGCAATTTACTTGTCTATCAGTTTCTGAAACAAAACTGGACCACTGATTGGGTGATGTTTACTCTGTTGGGCAGAACTGCTATGTCTGTAAAAACTCTGGTGGTTGCAAGAGTAGCTGTGAGCATCACATGCTCCACTGCCCATCCTGGCCACAGAAACAATTGTCAGTCTGTCCAGGTGTACCACAATAGAAACAACATGGTGCGATGCCATACTGGCAATGCACTTGTTGCCTCTTGTGCTTGGGTCCATCAGTCTGTCCAGGTATGCCGGGATGCAAACAGTATAGTGTGATAACATATTGGTGATGCTTTTCTTCCTCTCGTGTTTGGGTTCATGGGTTTGTATCTGCTATGGGAATTGTGCTTTGTTTGCACCCTGAGGCAGGTTGCCCAGCTTACCATGACCATGGGCTGCTGGGAGGTGTGGTGGGGGGATGTCAAAGAGCCATCAGGATGTAACCCTGACATACTATATGGCATAGTGTACATTTGACTCCCTGGGCTTTTGGAATAAAACATATTGTCAGTCCACAGAAATGTGTAATGATGGTATATGCTTCATCATGATGTGTCTTGAAAAACCTGAGCAAGTCCGACATCATGTTTGCCAAGCATGAAAATCTGGTACAGGCAGGCCAGGTGAAAAATATTCTCACAGAAGGTATATCGGCCTCAAGCATTAAAAGAAAGTCTGTTTGCATCAAATACACTGGAGAAATAGTTTCAGATTGTTGACTGGTAGGAATGCATATCCTTGGTTATGTTCTCATAGGGTCATTGAGATCTGTTGTGATCCAATGAAGAAATAACATTTGAACTTAAAGCTGTCCATATGATACTTCCACTTGTGCAGATTTTCCAGTAACTGGAAAAAATAGAACTCTTCCATGGTAAATTTCTTAAAGGATTTTTTTTATAGAAAAAAACCCCAAACCCCCCAAAATAGCTGAGATACTCAAGAATATGTCTTAAAATACAAAATCTCAAATTGCACTGTAGTTATTGTACAACATGAATACAAATAAAAACAACAGTGGAATTGTGAAGTGCATTAAGCATAGTGCTTGAAAGATCAAAGAACTTATTGTTTCTTGCTGGAAGTTTCCTCAACTATGAAATAATGTACTTTCAGGCATACATTATAGCTTGTTAAAGGGACTGATTTGGTCTGGGCAATAAACATAATGTCAAACATTATGGCAGAAAAACCTGCTTAATATGTTTTGTAATGAGACAGAATTTTTTGTTCTTGAAAACATCTGCCAACTGAATTCACAATTGAAGACAGAAAATGTCATCAATTCAGTAACAATCTTATGAATTTGGTTTCTTTTTTGGTGATGCAAACCAAGGGGAAAAAACTTCTTGATAATCAGCATTGACTATAATATTTTATGGAATGATTAAACAAAAGCATTTTGCTTTTATATAACATGCTAATGAATGCGTATGAATTTTAAAATTCTTACTGTTCAGATTTTAGCAATCATATTGCCAGCAGATCATTTTAAAACCATGTTTTTTAATGTGTTGAATGGAGACTTGAGTCAAATAGCTAAATATGTACATACATCCTTTTAAAAAGCATATTTCTAGCCTTACTTATAGATACTACTATTTTTACTTAGACCACCAGAGGCTGCTGCTGTACATATTGGTTGATGCTTCCCCGCAGAAACTTAATACCCTCACCAACCTTCATTTATTACTCAACTAAAGTGGGAATTCGTTGATCACTAACCTTTTTCTACAGAAACAGGTCATACAGGCTTAAATGTGACATGATTATTCCTCCATCCTCCAAGCCATCTCCCACCCCCTACAGATATTCACACCGACAGTGTCTTCTCTATGTTAAAAGATGCTTAGAAATGTAAATCAGTATTTATCCCCTTCTAAATAGTGTTTGGCCATTTAAGCAAGTATACTGAATGGATCCTGAAATGTTATTAAAGAAAAACTAAGTATAAACAATGTAAATTTATAATAATAGTAAATTGCAGTAATTTTGTTGACACAATAGTCGAAGGATATCAAGAAGTCAACAAAGGAAGAAATAGAAAAAAATACTACTTTTATCAGACCAACTCATGGGGTCAGGTTTTCTGGGCAAAACAGATGAGCCTTTCCTAAGCCTATATGCTAGGGATTTTGCCCTTTTTTTCCCCACTAAGCTCAGCTACTTTAATAATTCTTACTGCCAATGTTATTTTTGCTATAGCACAGTCTGTAACAGTGCTATTTATACTAACAGCATATCATTTAAATTAAATTAATTTTGAATGCAACATACTTTTCATAAATAATTTTTCCCATTTTCTGCAAGAGATTAAATAGAAAAAGATCATGTGCAACTAATTGATTTGTTTTACTAAAAATGGATGCATCAGGATAATTTGTGCGAGTATTTAGGAGAAAGTGGTGGAAGGCAGGTTTATTAATGCACAGTTAAGTATGCAATGGCTGCTGGTGAGCAGGAAGTGCTGGCAAGCACGTGAGCACAGTTGTGCCATTTCTGCTTGTTGTTCACTATGGCTGACACAAGGCATCACCTGACTGAAGGCCACTGCAGTGTCCGCTTGTATGGAGTGACCTTTTGGCACCATGGATTTATTCCACCTCAGAGACAGAACCATTTCCTGGCATAGCTGTGGTCCCACCAGAGGCGCAGATCTGGCCCAGTGGCCATCCCGGGGCAGATGCAGGCTCCTTCTGCCTCGCCTGCAACTTGGCAAGGTGTGCGCCTGCTGTGGTCCAGAGCCTGTTTGACTGCATTAGCCTGCTGCTGAGACCAAGCTAATCAGCCCTTTATTCCACCAGAAGAGACAAAATGATAAGTGCTAGGCAGGCAGCTCCCAAGACGTTAGGGACATGCTCCAGCAAAGAGAAATTCCATGGCAGACCTGGTATTAGGACTCCAGCCTCCAAAGTTCAACATTTATGTCGCAATGCTTTGGTTTTTTCCCTTTACACTTCCTGGTACACACCTGGTACACCTCTGAAGTAATACATGGTTTTATTTTGTCCATGTTTAGCTTTTAAAGCCCATTTCTTCCTTGTGGTCCTCAAAATCCCTTTCACTTCTAAGCAACAGCAAGCACATGCTGGCAACGGATAACTCATGAGAACTGCTTGGGAACAGCCATGGCTTTGTTTTTCTTTCCCCATGTACCACTAGGTACTCAGAGTTAAAAAAAACCTGCAGTTCAGGTGCTGGGTCATAAATGTGTGGTGATGTCCCTGGTGCCACAGGGCGTTTAGAACACTGGGAGATGCCTGAGTGATGTCTTGTAGGACCTGCACCATCCTGGCCCAGCAGCTGGAAGTAGAGCAGAGGGCTCTAAAACATCTATAGTGGTGCTGAGCACCCACTGTTAGGCCTCTGCATTGTTTCTAAAGGATGAGATAAGCTTTGAGTTCCTTCAATAATTTCTATATAACAGAAAAAAAAATGTATATATTGTATTTCTTTCTATAGATACTACAATGAACAGCCATCTTACATTAAAGAGCTGAAGTACGTAGAGTTTAAACTGCAGTAGTAATCAATAACTTATGCATAGACTATCTAGCTTGTGCAGTTAAATTAGATATTTAAAGAATTCTGAGACTGTAGAGACTTCTTATGTTATGTTTTACATCTACAAGTCCAGAAAAAAGTTGTATTTGTCTTCTGTTCTATGACCAAGAAATCAGAGACATGGATAATCACTGAAGGAAGATTTTGAATTTCTTCAAGAGCACCACTGGGTCTTCTTTCACTGTACCTGAGTACACGAGTGTGTTTTAATCAAAGCAAAAGAATGAATCATAGCCATCTAGCTTTGGTGTCTTTCACACATTCATTACATAATGCTGACAAAATACACGTTATAAGGTCCTGCTCTTAAAATGTGAGGTAAGCCGTGCAAGTTTTAAAAAGAAAGGGCCAGCTTGCATCTCTTCTCCCACCATGAGCTGTGCAGTACTCCTGTTGTGCTAAAAAAGACCAGCGCTGTCGGGTCATATAAGTCCTCCTTCCTTTCTGACAGGTTTCAGGGTTGGTAAACCTGGCCAGTTAGTGAGTTAATGGGGAAGAAAACTAGCTCAGCAGAAAGCAGACCTACTTGTTGAAGGCAAAGGTGAATAAAATTATTTAGACTTCTTGTACTGAGATAGTGCTTGTCTTTGCAAAGAGATTGCAGTAAAGGACTGACAAAAACTTGTAGGTCATCTGTTCCATCCTCCTGCCATTACACGTCGCTTTCTGCAAGTAGTCTTTATTGCTTATCTGACAGAATCAAGGGAGAATATCCTTTTATCTGATAGCCAAAACAAGGATAATATCCTCCACCTTACTGCACGCAGTTACACATTTTGATTCTAGATTTCTGTGTTTTGGGGAAAACCAGCAGGAGAAATTTAGCAAGGTCTCAATCAGTAACATCTCCAGTGCAGAACTTGGAGATTCTTTCCATGTGGTTTTTTATACTGGGGACCAGTCAGTAAAAAGCGCCTTTATATGGTGAGAGATGATGAAAATTCATTTATGAGATAAATATAAAGAAATATAGTCATTTTAGGATGAATGGTGCTGTTGCAAAAAAACCCTTTTCTGTAGAGATGCATCAACCAGCCCCTCTTTTAGAAACATTTATGAGCTTGGGGTTAGAAGTAGAAATCAGAAGTATTTATGGCTAGGGGCACATAAGGACTGTACTCTGATACATGGAGGTCAGGGAAACAACATTTATGGAGTCCTAGGAAATGAAAGTCAGCAGGCAAATGATACATAGTACTTTCAATGAGGTTTTCACCTCATCTGCTACAGAAAACAAAGTGAAAATTTTTGGAAAAATAAAAAATGAAATCTAGCTTTTGGGGTTAAGATAATTCTTGTAGTTCTTGTAGTTCCTCTGTAGTCTACTTGGCGGTCTGTGGTAGTGATGGTTGCTGAAGGGGCTAGAAGTGTGGAACAAGCTGCTCGGAAAAAAAAAAAAGTCAATTCCTACCTTGCAATTCATACCTGGGTGACAATTTGAAAAATTAATTATCATCGCCCTGTCAAAAGTTACCTTTTAAGATACTTACGAGTGAAGAATTTTAATAACTAAAATCTTTACTTATTGTGAATTTACTTCCTGTGCAATGTTGCTTTGAATTATTTACCTCTTAAGAATAAGGTTTATCTTTTTAATCAGCTTGTTGTCACCTTGTATGTAGGCAAAGAAATATGCCTTATTGTGAGCTCTAAGGAGAGCAGTTGTGACCTCTGTTCTTACTATGCCTTAGTGCACCTGTAGCTGATCCACATGCCTGGAAAACTTCCTTTTACCAACTTCAGAGCTGTTAACTGCATTTTCATAGTGTCCAGTCTTTCCTAAGGTGTTCTGCTTTACAGTATCTCCAGACACGAACTCATCTGAATTTTGAGAAATCTTCCTTTTCCTTTCTCAATGAATCCTTGTTTTATCCTTCTCCCCATGACCAAAAGGGGATGCAAAACTGATCAAAAATGCTTTTTGTCTTTTGCGGTTGATGGTGTCGGTGGCAGGTTTTCTTCCCTGAATGGGCTGCATGCTGTTCAACCGCACCATTCAACACTTTTTATTTAACAGTTGAATCCCATTCTTTTTCTCTGTATTTTTTTTTTATTTGTACTTGGCAAGAGCAAATTTATCAATATACAATGAAGTACAGTCTTTTATTATCAAGTTATACTTGAATTTGAGCTAGTTTTCCCAATAGATGGCACTACTTTGAGAGAAACTAATGAATAAAGTAAGACCAAGTCGCTTTTGGTTACCAAGAGTTAAAATAATAGGAACATAGAATGTTTTGAGTTGGAGGGTACCTTAAAGATCATCTAATTCCAACCTCCCTGCCAAGGGCAGGGATACATCCCACTACATCTGGCCTCTCAAGGTCCCTCCAACTTGGCCTTGAACACTTCCAAAAATGGGGCATCCACAATTATTGTGGGCAACTTGTACCTCTCCACTACTCTCTTCTCATTGTGAAGAATTTCCTCCTAATCTCTCATCTAAATCTTCCCTGTTCCAATTTAAAGCCATTCCCCCTCGTCCTACCACTACATGCCTTTGTAAAACAACCCTCCCCACATTTCTTGTATGTTGTGTGTGTTGTGGAGACTTAATTTTGTCCGGGATCTAAAGCAATAGGCTGAGAGCTTCTAGTTGGTACTTCTAAGAAAAATGTTACGAAGCCAGTAAATATGTGCTTACAGCCCAGAAGGCCAGACATATCCTGGGCTGCATCAAAAGAAGCATGGTCAAACAGTGCGAGGGAGAGGGTTCTCCCCCATGACTCAACTCTCATGATACCCCACCTAGAATGCTGTGTCTAGTTCTGAATCCCCAGCAGAAGAAGGACATGGAAGTGTTAGAATGGATCCAGAAGAGGTCATGAAGATGATTCAAGGACTGGAGCACCTCTGCTAGGAGGACAGGTTGAGAATGTTGGGGTTCTGCAGCCTGGAGAAGAGAAAGCTTTGGGGAGACCTTAAAGCAGCCTTCCAGTACCTACAGAAAATCTGGGGAGGGACTTTTTATGAAGGCATGGAGTGATAAGGCAAGGGGAAATGTCTTTAAATTGGAAGGAGGGAGATTTATATTAGACATTAGGAAGAAATTCTTCACAATGAGAGTGGTGAGGCCCTGGCCCACGTTGCCCAGAGGAACAGGGGCTACCCCCTCCCTGGAGGTGTTCAAGGCCAGGTTGGATGGGGCTTTGAGCAACCTGATCCAGTGGGGTGTGTCCCTGCCCATGGCAGGGGTTTGGAACGGGATGGGCTTTGAGGTCCCTTCTAACCCAAACCATTCCATGATTGTATGATTCTGTAATTCTATATTGAATAGGTTCTACAGAAAGGAGGGGATGTGACCAGGTTAGTAGCCTTTAGTGAATATAATCACACTTCTGTTTACTGGCAGGCGGTGCGGGAGTTTACAGGGATTGTACATCAGGGTCTTGCAAGCTCCAGTTGAGGTTTTGCTGCAAGATTGTGTAGCAGGAGCGGTCCTTAGTTCGTCATCAGAACATGTTGAAAATATTTGCCGTGCATCCAGCCAAACAGCAAAAATATTACATCTGGTTTTGTCATGTCTTGTTGAATTAGGGAGTGCATGGAAGAACTACTCTGTGCTGAAAAACATCCTTTACAACTTCTGTGTTGTCTAGTATCACTCAAATTTGAGTCAGTCATTATACCTATAATGCAGTATGAACTCTGTTGTGTAGTTCCCACTTTATACACACACACATACACACACAGGTGCATACCTATACTAAAACACAATGACCCAACACATATTCTTCTATGTTTGGTGTCCTGCAGACTCAGTAGGAGGTGAGATCCAAGACAGTCTGTGCATGCACATAATATATTAGAATGGAAAGGTTTGTTTTTACCAAAAGCAAAGATTTAAGGAGTACATCCAAACATATTATACAGCAAGAAATTTAAGAAGCAGTTAATTCAGGCAATGCACTGAAGTATTTAATGAACATCGGAAACATGTTTGTTCTTTGGGGCTGATGTTTCCTTCTAGGATGGTTTTTATTGGTATCTCCCATCTCCTCCACCTGCTGTGTAACTGAATAATCTGATTTCGTGGATCTTGCAAGTTCAGACTATATCCTAGAAAAGTGGGCAGTTGACATTATCACTTAATTGTGTCACAGCTACTCTTTTCTTAACTTGGTAAAACAGAAGCCTTAATTACATGTAGATGTTGAGAAGGCAGATATTCACTTCTTCTAGGCATCTGGTTTGCTGAGGAATTCTTTTGAAGCTAGAGAATTAAGTAATGAACAAATTCAGCAGTCTAGACTATGTAAAGTAGTTTTGAAAGATTTCTAGGTTCCACTGTTAACTCTGTGATCTTACCCTTTGAAAAATCACTACCCTCACACATTCTACTTTGCAGTACACTACTCTGAGCCTCTAGGTGCTCCATTTTGCCTGTTGTTTGAAAAATGAACAAACACATTTGATGACAGGACAATGTTATTCATCATGCGTCCTTTGCACTGCCAAATGCAGATCGGCTTATGTTTAATGACTGTTGCTTATTTTTAAAACCCTTACTGGCAAAGGCCTTGGCTATGTATGAAATTCTCTTCATTGAGATATGTCAAGCCTTCAGATGCTGCATGCTGTCTGCTTTGCCTTAAGTGAGCAAATGAGTTATTGCTGGTTTAGATCTTAAAATAACAGCATCCAATTTGATCATGGTGTCCACTTCTCTTAAATACCTTTCTGCGGCTGTTGGCTGCTCATTATATTCTCTTACCGTTTCTTTTTCCTTTCTGTCTTGAACCACCCCAGCTGACTGACAGACTTGGGATGATATTTAAATGTTTTTATAACCTTATGGGCACCAGGCAGTGTCACTACTGGAATGGAAGTTCAGGTGCTGCTTTTATTTTGTTAGAGTTGCCGTGAATAGCCATGATATGCTTTTCCAATACCTATTTCTACCCAAAGCAGAAGTGACCAGGCAAAATTCAGCACAACTAGACTCAGTGAAGACAGACTGGAGTTACAAAAGATGTACACTGCATCACTTGTACTGGGTGTACAAAAGTTGGAAAGAGAAGGTTATGACATGAAAATATTGTAAATTATTTTGTGTTTGTAGTGGGAGTCATCTGTAGCACCTCTCCAGTGCATGTTGAAAGTCATTTCATCCCAAATGCCCATAGTTCAAGATTTGGGGAACATCCACAATGTATATTTTGATCTGTCAGGGATGGCACTTTTGGCGAGTCCCGATTGTCACTGCTTTGAGCATAGCACTGGACTAGATGACCTGCAGAGGTGTTCCCCATCTAATGTGGTTCAATGATGCTGTACTATGAAGTTCCACCTAAGCCCTCAAATAAATATTTGAGTTATGGATAGGCTTTGTGGACACAGTGAAGAGAAGCGAGTCTCTCTGTCTCAGAACATTTGTTACTTCTAAATTTGTGGTTGGTCATCCACTTACAAAGAGCATGCTCAGGTGATGGAGACCAGGAAGCCTACGTAGCTATTAGCATGGTTAATTGGCACTTTTAACACTGGCATCTTGAACAGAACATCCATGATCTTTCAGAGATCAAGAAATTCCCCAAGCCAGATCATCTACCCCCTCCCTGGAAGCATTCAAGGCCAGGTCAGATGGAGCCTTGAGCAGCCTGGTCTAGTGGAAGGTGTCCCTGCCCATGGCAGAGGGTTGGAACTAGGTGATCTTTAAGGCCTCTTCCAACCCAAATCATTCCATGATTCTAAGATCTGCTTAAATTTGCTGAAGGACCTTGGAGCAGTACGGCAGCAGGAGTTTTTTCACAGATGTTCTCCAGATGTTATTGGCATGCCCATTTTTGAATAATGGGAAGTATACAAGTACTGTCTTTGTCCTTCCTACTCCCTTTCCTGCAAGCCTATAAGTCCCACAAACTTTAATTTTCAACTACAAAGTTGTTCTTGAGTTTTCGGAAAAAATACCCTGTGACATTCAAATTGATTATTTGCCAATTGTGTGTTTAGAGGAGGATAGATATGGAAGAATTAAAGCGGCTGCAACTTTATTAAAGCATTAGTGAACAGCAGTTTAATTTAGCCTGTGCCCAACTGCTTCTTAGGACATTTTGTTAATTTCAAGGTGAAACCTGAATTTATATCTCAGCTGCAGGCCTGTGCATCAACTATGAATGTCTTGCAGACCTTGGACAAGCCCTCAGTTTTTCTTCTTCTCCAAAACCTGTGCCCATGTTCATAAAGGTTTATGAATTATTTAATATTCTCCTGTCCAGTTTTCTGTGAATGTTGTTCACTAGAATGTCTGCTCATGCAAACAGCTGCATTGTCACATCCAGAACTAATCCCTGTGTCTTGGTGGAAAGGCATGTTTGGGTATTCTGGTGTTGTACTGGGAAATCAGTCACAGTGAATGTGAACACATTTTGGGGGATTTCCAGGACATCTGCTACCTGGCAGCTATCAGTTCTTACCGCTTATTGTCAGCTTTATTATTAAGCAAGATGTAAGACTTAAAATATGTTTAGCATAGAAACATTTGCATGAACAGAGCTAAACTACAAAAATAGAAAAATACATTAAATATGTATTGCTAAACAGTGTTCAAACTGCTGTTAAACATGAGAAATATCAGAGCTCTTCCAAAGTCTTTGTTAGCCTGAAGGATCTGGTTAGTCAGAAGCTCCTACAGGAGATCCAGGACCAGAGACAACTTACCCAGTCCATTCTTGTGGTTACAGCTTTTCTCCTGTAGCCATTAAGGACAGATCCTACAGTCACCTGGGTTTGTTCTTCTGCACAATCTCTTTCTTATCCAGTGCAGGCTAAAGTCAGTCCTGTTTCTCTTTTCCTGTTTATCTGCACTTTATCCCCTGTTGCCAAGCACTGGGACATTAAATGGCAATATGGGAGTGTGGTGGGTTGACCTTGGCTGGCTGTTGGGTACCACCCCTCCTCAATTGCATAGGGGTGGGAAATTACAACAAAAGACTCATGGTTTGAGATAAGGACAGGGAGATCACCCAGCAGTGACCATCAGGGCAAAACAGACTCAACTATGGAAAATTAATTTAATTATTGGCAATTGACAGTTGAGAAGAATAATGAGAAATAAGAACAGTCTTAAATCTTCCCCCCACCTCTCCCTTCTTCCCAAGCTCAACTTCACTCTCAACTTCTCCCCCTCCTCCCTGCAAGTGGCACAAGGTGATGGGGAACGTGGATTGCAGTCAGTTCATCACATCTCTGTCGCTCCTTCCTCATCACTGTCTTCCGTTTTTTTAGTGTGGGACGTGTGGTCCAGGTGAATACCTGATCCACTGTTAATCTCCATGGGCTGCAGGGGCACTGCCTTCTTTACCACAATCTTCACCATGTGCTGCAGGAGAACCTCAGGTCCGGTGTCTGGAGCACCTCTTCCCCCTCCTTCCTGTCTTACCTTGGTATCTGCAGGGTTGTTTCTCTTACATGTTCTTACTCATCTTTCTCTCAGCTTTCTTACCATTTCCTAAATAAGCTATCAGAGAGGCACAGTCACCATTGCTGTTGGGCTCAGCCTTAGCCAGCAGCAGGTCTGTCTGGAGCAGGCTGGAGCTCACTCCATGTGACATGATGGAACCTTCTGGCATCCTCGCTCTCAAAAACCTCACACTGCAAACTCAGTATGAGAGGTTATGTTATTTCCTCACGCTCTTTTCCTTAAGGTCTTAACATTTCTGTTATGTGCCTTAATGAGCACATTGGTGGCCTTGTCCCATGGATGTGCACCACAGCTTGCTTTTGCTTCTCACTCAAAGTTATTTCTGCCCTCCCATGTATAATATCAAGTGGTAACAAGCCTTAGAGAAGAAAGACATAAGATATAAAGCAGGAAGAGGTGCTCAATCAATAACATTTCTATGTTTCCTTGATAAATTTTATTGATATCACAGCACCATAGATGATCACACTGGAGGCTCTGGTAATGGGGTGGCAGGGCAAAGCCCAGCAAGCAACTGAAACGGGATTTAGGGTTTATCAAATAAATACAGGGGGCTTTTGTTAGGCTGTTGTCTGTTTTCACCCTGATATAAAGTTTTATAGTGGATTCATACAAACTTTGATGAAAATTGTTGGAGGACTAATCTGTAAAATGAACGATATATATGCATCGGGATACAGAGAAGTTTAATGAAAGGAACTTAGAGAGTAAATTCATTTTTAATTAAAGCACAATAAGGTCCAAACTTCCAAAACCAAGTAATAATTTGAATGGGTGCAGGTTGCAGATGTTAAATCCACTTAATCCTTGTTTTAGAACACATCAAACAAATGGTGTTGGCTCATAAAGGATTTAAATGGCATCAAGGACCATTTATAGCTGTTACAAAAGCTATATCCATGTGGGTTTTTGAGGGTTTATTTTTCTTATCCTGCCCACCAGTACAGACATTATAGATTACATATTCTATGGAAGATATATGTTATTCTCAAGATCTTCAGTTATCTCTGGAATTTCTGTTCCACTATTGTTCAGTCTATAATCTCAGTAAGACCCCCAGTGTTTGTCCTGTGCTGCCTGAGTTAGAAGATTGCTCCCAATTTTCCAGTTAGGTCAACCAAAAAAATTAAGATATGATAAAGGGTCAGTGGAAGAAATTCATATCAAAACAACTGCTCACCATGTCATTATAACAACCTGCTGTAACAAATGTGCTTCTGTTTTAACTTATGACAATTAATTGCTAAAAGTAATTTAATCTGACAGTGGCAAGATGTTGAAAGACTCATAGAGTTGTCATAAAAGCGACCTTTCTGCCCATGTGCAACCAAAAGCCATTTTTAACAAGGAGCCTCAAAAACAGTACAACTTCTTTTGTACTTTGTTAATTAGTTATTGATTTGAAACAATGCTCTGCCAAATATTGTCAGATTAGCTAGACGCCAGCAAGGTCACAGTGTGACAGTCTAGTCCTGATAATCTTATGGTATATAAGAATTCTTTTTTCTCGGAACCTTTTGTTCTGATATCCTGAGAATTGCATTTCCTGGCTTTAGCATTTGTGCTAATTTAAAATACAGCCAAGCTGTCTGTTATGTACTTGGATGTTTTGAGTTGTTAAAAAATGACACTATGTTAGAAGAAAATTGCTAGTGTTCTAATGTCTAATGATCTTCAGCGGTGGCAACACACCGCTGCTGCAACGCCAATGCCCTTGCTAATCTGAGTGGAAAAGAGCCTGCTTTCATAAAATGGTCAGTGCAACAGAGTTGTGGAGTTCAAGCCAGAGCAAGTCCCAAGGTTGTTTAGCAACTCATCAGGATTAAAGACCGTTTCCTAGCTTACATTATTGCAAAATAAAAATAATGAAGTTGGGTCCAGGCAGGAAAACTGAGAAGCAGCATTAAAGCTCAAATAGCTCAACATTCAGTTCTTCAGATTATTGAAATGGGAACTAGGAGGAAACATAAATCTGAATTTCAGATTGTGTTTGTCATCTTTTTAGATAATTATCTTATAAACTAATGGCAGTTACTTCAAATACAATTAATTATAGTACACTACATATTACAGCAGTTCAGCAAACCTTTATAGCTTTACATTAAATAAATAGTATATCAGTTTATTTAGAGCACTGAGCACTTTTCTCTCTTTATTACAAGAAATCAAATACCTTTGAGCCTGTTAAATCTTTCTTTCACTTAAATAACTGCTCTTGAGTGTATGTAATAAATAGACAGAGTCGTCAAGAAGAAAAATACAGGGTGAAGCCATTGTTTTTCTCAGGAGTTAGTTTAACTCCTGTAAGAGATATAAACTCTGTAGAGACTTTACAGCTGAGCTTTGTTCCGAAACCATAACTGTTAATGAAAATACTAAGTTGTTGTTTTACTTAAATGTGTTGAAGTTCGTTAGATTCATTGTTTCCTGTGGTGGGAAATCTGCGTTTTTCTTGGCCAAAATGCTATTTTTCTTGCAATAGCATGGTTAAAAAAAAATGTCTGTTTCTCATTACAACATATAAACAGATTGAAAGAACTGGAAAGTAAAATAGTCTTTTAGTACTTTAGGAAATAGAAAAATAACACTTCTGCATGACTTCCATTGGGTGATTCTGAATGTTTCAGCTGCATTCGTTTCAAAAGAAATTGGTTTTAGTGTTTAGAAAAATGCATGTAATCATTTAAACAACTGGCATGATCTCTCTTTGTGTCTTGTGAAGATAATTCTTTTTGTAAAATAGTATTGTATTCATTTTTATTTTCTTGCCCCCACAATTAATCTATTAATTGCCAGAAACATGGCTGGTGGGGAAGACAGCTGCAAAGATACAACCTGATGGTTTGTTTTAGAAATGATCTTTTGTTCCCATAAATCCATCACACAAAGGGCTGTCTTAGTGGTGTTCGTTCCATCAGGCAGAAATATGTTGTGGACAGAATCTTGATCCATGAGATTAAGTGGCTTGAAATGAAAAGAATTATGAGGAGATGTAAAAGAGATGCACGAAAATTGTAGGGATGAGTGCTGGTTGTATTGTACTGAAAGGCAACTACCCCAATCTTTGGTATTTTTACCCAATTGGAGTCTCTTTGGCCAAACTGCTGTAGTTGTCTAAATCAGAATATGCAAGTCCCCGTGTGGAGGCTGGTGGATACCAACATGCTTGGAGCATCACAACATGGGGGAATTCGTGAGACCTGTACAAATATTTCTCAATAGCCATGATATGACTGTTTAGAAAGGACTGGTCTGAGGAGCTGTTATCGCACCTCCAGTCTGACAAGTTTCCTCCTATGCAGGATTTCCAATCTGGTTACCAGAAGATACTGTTTCAAATTCAGGTGTCCTTCACCTGGAAAGTCTTCTAATTCTACGGGAAGGGGAAAAAGTATAAAAAAGCCAAAATTCAAAAGTCTGTCAGAGACCTAAAAGGGAAATTAGTTGATTTTTTTTCTTAAAGTAAAACATCCTTTGATTCATTTCCCTCCTTCCTCCTATTCTCTTCTCCTGCACCTCTTTCCTCTCGTTGAGTCAGCAATGTTCTTGTCCCCAGGCTAAATAAGACAAATGTCATATTTGTGTTTACATTCTTGTCATAATGATAAAATAATTACTTTAGGTTACTCCTACTGCCCCTGTAAATTTGAGAACAATACAGACAAAAAGGATACTGCAGATATTCAGGGGCATTATCTGTTCCAAAAGGAAGCCTTTAACTATTTACTCTCCAGCTCAGTATGGAGCAACTGGCCAATAAAAGTAAAAAACAACCACTCAGACATGGACAGTAGGAATGAGGGCACCTTCAGCAACAACACCAACATGAGTGGTGCAGTTCACAGGCAGGAGGGAAGGGATGCATCCAGAAGGACCTGGACAGGCTGGAGAAGTGGGTCTGTGAGAACTTCATGAGGTTCAACCAGGTCAAGGGCAAGGTCCTACACCTGGGTCTGGGCAATCCCAAGTACAAATACAGGCTTGGTGGATTGATAGTATTCCAGAAGAGAAGGACTTGGGGTGCTGGTGAATGAGAGGCTCAGCATGAGCTGGCAGCAGAGGTCACAGCCCAGAAACCAGCTATGTCCTGAGCTGCATCCAAAGCAATGGGATTAGCAGGGTAAGAGAGGGATTCTGCCCCTCTGCTCCACTCTAGTGAGACCTGGAGCCCTGTGTTCAGTTTTGGAATCCCTGGCACAGGTAAGACATGGATCTGTTGGAGCAGGTTCAGAGGAGGCCAGGAAGATGATTCAAGGGCTGGAGCACCACAGGCTGAGTGAGTTGGGGTTGTTCAGCCTGGAGAAGAGAAGGCTCCAGGGAGACCTTAGAGCAGCTTTCAGTGCTGAAAAAGAGTCTCCAGGAAAGCTGGGGAGGTGCTCTCAATCAAGGGGTGCTGGATCAGGATGAGGGGGAATGGCTAAGCTGAAAGATGGGAAACTTAGATGACATTTTAGGAAGAAATATTTTCCTGTGAGGGCAGTGATGCCCTGGTCCAGGTTACCCAGAGAAGTGGTGGCTGCCCCATCTCTGGAGGTGTTCAAAGGCAGGTTGGATGGCACTTTGAGCCCCTGATCCAGTGGGAAGTGTCTGTGTCCATGGCAGGGGGTTGGAACTGTATGATCTTTAAGGTTCCTTCCAACCGAAATCATTCTATGACTCTATGATTTAAAACACCAGCCCTCAAGTTTTTGTGGGAAACTATAATTAAGAGACATTTGGAAACTAATTTTGTCTGAATTTTTCTTTTCGGTCTCCTTTCCTGCACTTTACCAGAAGACAGTTGGGTGGTGATGACAGGACATGCCAGACTCCAGGAGAAGTAATAACAGGAATACCCAGACTGAAACAACAGCCTGACAAAGTTGTCTTACCCTGGCTGACAAGCAGATACTTTAACCAGGGAGATGATGCTATAATAACATTTGAGACTTAATTAATTTAGCCTGAGATGTGGGTTTTACTTTAAAAGCAGCAAACCCCCTCAAGTTACAAAGTGCCTTAGTTTTGTTAATAAAAAGCTGAAGGGGCACTTGAATACAGCAGAAAATATTCACCATGAAAAAGAGCTAGGTCTTTGCTGCGGGGAGTCAATATGGATTGAACAACACAGGTAAAGTTTGCTGCCTGCTGTGTTTATTTTTACACAGACCTGCAGTTGGACTCAAAGCACTCAACTTTCAGGTCAAATGCAAATCTTCAGAAAAAGTTCACCTTTTAAAAAAAGCACTCAAATATTCTTGTAGAGTCTATGAGGTCCTGCCATGACTGCTCCCTACAGACCTCCTACGAAGACTAATGTTGGCCAAAAACTAGAATATAGTATTAGGTCAACGATGCATTAATGCAGCTGAGACTCCTGGCACCTCTGTGAGGAATAACTGTGGGTGCTGACGACTTCACTCTGCGGTTTCAGACCATTGTTTGCCTGTTGAAGTATTATAAATGAGGGCTTGGAGGCAATTCCCATGGCTGAGAGGGTGGAAGGGGGGGTTTTGATTTCCAGGGTCAGCTTGTTCCTCCCAGTGCAAAGGTGGTTGGAGCAATTTGGAAACAGTAGAAGAGAGTGGTTTGAGGGTTTTTTTAACACGTAAGTAGCCCTAGGTTATTGGTTGGGAATTGTATTAGTTGAGGGCTTAGCTGGGAAAACTGTTTTATGGCTTGGAGTTTCTTTGGTTTTTCTCTTGTGTGCAATAAAACTGGATATAAAGGGGAAAACTCCCTCCTACTGCCTTGAGGGAGGCTAGGATCTGAGCTCCCTAAATTCCCACATATATATAGAATAGCTCTGAATTTTATTTCCTGACCACCATCACCAGGGAATGCCCAGCTTGCATCTGAAGTGGGGAAAGTGGGACAGGATCCGAAGTCGTCTTGGATGGTAATTGCAGTGGGAGCTGGGGAGAAAAACGGCCCCAGGGAGGAGCCAAAACACAAAATGTGAAAAACCTGGCTAGACTGTGGCAGTCCTTCATTAGCTAAAACTTGTTTTAAACCTAAGCACCACAGTTGTGCCATAGCAAAATGTGGCTGTCATTACTTCCTCCCAGGCCTGCCCTTCACACCTTTCAATCAATAGAGACAATTTAAATGTTATCTCAGTCTGCCAAATGTATTTTTATTTTACATCTTTTATTTGTCTGTTAGATATGCCAGATATTGCACATTTCATGTAATAGTTATTCATTTAGCAGGTCAGTTGAGATTGCCTGCTTTCCTGATACATTGTCATGAGTTTTGGAGGTGGGACTACTCTCTGGCTGCATAAATGTGTGTTTAAGTGCAATATGTAAGACTCCTGATCTTCCCTTCTGCCACTGACTGAATACACACAGCATCTTTATCAGTAGGACTTCATAAGCAGTATTAGGAACACTTCCATCACTAACCCACTTAACAAATAAAATAGGCACAAGAAATTACACAGAATCACCTCCAATAGATCTGGGAATAAGACTGAGGTCTGTAACATGAAAAATACAACCTTAAGTCACTTTGCCACATTGCTTTCTGAAGGCATGTGCCAAGTAATAACCTTGACTATGCTATTTATATCTGTAGCTCTGCGAATGAAGAGGCTTAGCTGTTATGATACCTGGTCTCTCCTTCTGTCTCAAAAGCAGCTGCTACCTACTCTGCCAGAGCTTATGTCTTACCCCCATCTCAAAAGGTGCTCTTAAAAAGATTTATTTCCCCAGTTATTCCTGCAAGATAAGTGGAAGGAGCTGGTATTTTTACATCTGAAGGCTCTTATTTAATCCCTGCTAAGTTCAAAAGTTAGGAAAAACACAATGTGACTGGTTTTGAATGTATACAAATACAGTTGCTGAAAAAAAAAATCAACAGTAACACGTTTACATTATTTTTGTATTGAACCTTTGCAAAGTCAATGCTCTGTGTTTCCATAGAGCTACACCAGATACTGGTGACCATGAACCTGCTCTACCACCTACACAGCCAATCAAATCCCTCTGGGTGCTGTTGGTTTAATGATGCAAAGTATACAAATAAAATCTATACGGAGCCCATAGAAGAAAGGAGAAAAGAAATGTGTCCTCCATTCAAACATTCAAGGCTGAAACATCAGTTGTTTATGATTTTATCTCTCCCCTTCTTGTTTTAACTCAAGTCATCTCTTTTCAACTCAGGATGCATCAACTGAAATAACTCCTTGACCTGTGGTGTTCATTATCCTTTCTTCCCAGTGCTTTAGCAAGACCCAATGAACTGAATTTCAGATGCATATAGTCAGATTTAAGATTTTTTTATTCATAAATTTGTCTCCATCATCACTTTTGCTCCTATTTCTTCTCTCCAAGTCAGGGCTGTATTGTTGCTGAGATGGTCTTGACAATTTTATCCTTATCTGCTCTCTCGCACAACCCCCTTTTGCTTGGTTTGATGTAGCTGGACTGAACACAATCAGAACCCATGCCTTCTGATTCCTGTATACATATACAGATATATATATATATGCACACTTTATTTTGAAAGTCTTTCTTTCTAGTCAAAAGGAATATTTCCAGTTAAATACCTTTAATTTTTACTGGGTCCATTGCCTGAGAGCAGTGCTAAAGTAGTGCTGTCATGAGTCAGGTTATGATGATCAAGAATTGCATAGCAGCAGGGAACAAACTGTATCCCTTTGTTGTTTATTTCAGATCTCCAAATGTATGATTTTCTCTTAAAAGAGTCATTTTTTGTATGGAAAATATATCTTTTTGTTGTACAGAAGACACCAGCGTTAGCCAGTTGCTGATGAAAACACTATTCAGTCCTGGTTTGATTTAATGACAAACTGCTACTTTTCAATTGTTACAGTCATACTGTATTCAATATTGTTATGTTCATGTTATATATTACTTTGAATTTGATGATTTTTTGAAGGATTAGGGGAAGGATTTGCCTGCCCCAAGACTCACTGAGGCAGTGGAATGAGCTGTAAGCAACTGCAAAGGTCCTGCTGGTGGGGAAGGATTTAACATCTGCAGGGATGTATGGGAGATGGGAAGACTTCAGCCTTTTCTGTCTCTCTGCCTCCTAGCCAGTGCACAGTTCTGTTCTCTTGTATTTAACACATGTACCATACTTGTTTACAGTAGCTCATCGAGATAGAAGGAGAAATTGTTTTGCTGTGATAAGTGGTAATTATAGAAACCACCTTCAAGTAAATTGTTAAAAAGCTATTCAGTTTTATGGCATATTTCCCTATTTGTATGCATTTCACTTTTCACTTGTCACAAAAAAAATGTGATTCCAACTCCTTGGTTTAAAAAAAAAAAAAAAAAGTAGAGAGCTGTCACTGAAGCTTAAAACTAATTTGATTTTCTTAATTTGATTTTTTTGAGTTTTGATGAATTAGAAGTTTAAATAGGATGTGAGTGGGTCTGTCCCAGTAAAAGGATTTGCAGATGACACCAAGCTGAGTGGTGCAGTTGTCACATCAGAAGCGCGGGACGTCATCCAGAGAGACCTGGACAGGCTGTAGAAGTGGGGCTGTGAGAACCTCCAGAGGTTCAACCAGGCTAAGTGCAAGGTCCTACACCTGAGTCAGAGCCATTTGCAGTTTCAATACAGGGAGGGGGATGGTGTGAATGAGAGCAGCACTGAGGAGAAAGACACGGGGTGCTGGGGAGGAGAAGTTCAACATGAGGTGGCAACATGCACTCACAGCCCAGAAACCAACAGTGTCCTGAGCTGCATCAAAACTGTGGGACCAGCAGGGCAAGGGACGGGATTCTATTCTGCCCCCTTGCACTGCTCTCGTGAGACCCCACCTGGAAGTCTGTGTCCTGTTCTGAAATACCCAGCATAAAAAGGAGGTGGAACTTTTGGCATGTGTCCAGAGGAGGCCGTGGAGATGATGTGAGGGATGGAGCCTGTCTACACTGAGGCCAGGCTGAGAGAATTGGGGTTGTTCAGCCTGGAGCAGAGAAGGCTCTGAGGAGACTTTAGAGCAGCTTCCAGTACTGAAACGGACTCCAGGAAAGCTGGGGAGGGGATTTTTCCAAGGACCTGGAGTGACAGGATAAAGGGGAATGGCTTTAAATTGGAAGAGGAAAGATTTAGATTAGACATTAGGATGAAATTCTTCATGATAAGGGTGGTGAGGATCTGGCCCAGGTTGCCCAGAGCAGTTATGTCCCCATCCCTCGAAATGTTCAAGGCCAGGTTGGTTGGGGTTTTGAGTCACCTGATCCAGTGGGATGTGTCCCTGCCGATGGCAGGATGTTAGAACTGGATGGGCTTTGAGATCCCTTCCAACCAAACCATTCCATGACTCTGTGTTTCTGTGAAAGACTCCAGTAGTTCAAGGCCTCCAGCTCTTACCCCATCTGTAACTTTCCAGCAGCAGGTTACTTTTTAAAAAAAAAGAATAAAAATAAATGTAAAAACTGGCATTGAAACAGGAAATATGTGAACCTGTCACAGTAAGCAGTCTCAAAGGGCAAGCTGCTTTGCAGGAGCTAATTAACCTTAGGAAATAATTACACAAATATGCAAATGTTGTTTAGATAATTCCATGTGTTATCAACTCAGGTAGTCCATCATAACTGCAGACCTTGCAATGTCTAGGTGTTAGAATCTGTCATAGTTGATAAGGCTTCGGTTGCTGCATCACTTCAGCTTGGTATTTAACAATTAATGGCTGTGATATTACATTAGGAAACTCAACCTGTTTTTTTTGAATGCAACAGAACATAGCACCCTATTCACCGTGTGCATGCTGCTTATCTGCGCATTCCTAATGGCTCCAGCCATTAAAATGTTACGTACCTCTCAAGTCCTAATGGTAGCAAAGCTGGAAAAAATGACAGACTAAAATCTGTGCTCTCATATTACACTTCTTTTGCACAATGGCCAAGCAGATCAGGAATCAACAACCTTTGCCCTACCACAAGCCACTGTTTTAAGCAACTTTAGGAGAGGTTCTTGGCCCAGGATAGTAAATGGCTTCATATATATGTAAGAAACATGAATTTATTAATCATTGTCATACTGTTTTCATGGATTGTACTATTAAACTATGTGATTAAATTTTTGGTATTAAAATGAAAAGCTCCATATTAACCACTCATGATCATTTTTTGAGACAGTGCTATTTTGGTTTGAAAAGTGGGGCATTTTTAACACATAGGTAAGAAATAATGTTTAAAAAATGCTGGAGAAATGTCTTTTATCACTAGAAAAGGGGGTCTGTTCTGCAGCCAGTATTTGTGAATATTGATCTTCTCTGCATAAAATAAAAAATTGAATCATAGAATCATAGAATAACCAGGTTGGAAGAAACCCACCGGATCATCAAGTCCAACCTTTACTATCAAACACTAAACCATTCCCCTTAGCAACTCATCCACCCATGCCTTAAACACCTCCAGGGAAGGTGAATCAACCACCTACCTGGGCAGCCTGTTTCAGTGCCCAGTGACCCTTTCTGGTTTTTTTTTTTTCTGATGTCCAGCCTGAACTTCCCCTGGTGGAGCTTGAGGCCATTCCCTCTTGTCCTGTCCCCTGTCACTTGGGAGAAGAGCCCAGCTCCCTCCTCTCCACAACCTCCTTTGAGGTAGTTATAGAGAGCAATGAGGTCTCCTCTCAGCCTTCTCTTCTCCAGGCTAAACAATCCCAGCTCTCTCAGTCGCTCCTCATAGGGCCTGTTCTCCGTCCCCTTCACCAGCTTTGTTGCTCTTCTCTGGACTCACTCCAGAGCCTCAGCATCCTTGTGGTGAGGGGCCCAGAACCGAACACTGCATTCAAGGAGCGGTCTCACCAGTGCTGAGTACAGGCGGAGAATAACCTCCTTGGACCTGCTGGTCACACTGTTTCTGATCCAAGCCAGGATACCATTGGACTACTTGGCCACCTGGGCACACTGCTGGCTCATGTTCAGTCGCCTGTTGACCAACACCTCCAGGTCCCTCTCCTCCAGGCAGCTTTCTAGACAGACTTCTCCCAGTCTGTAGCTCTGCATAAGGTTGTTGTGCCCCAAGTGCAGGACCCGGCATTTGGACATGTTAAACCTCATGCTGTTGGACTCTGCCCAGCGGTCCAGCCTGTTCAGATCCCTTTGCAGAGCCTCCCTACCCTCCTGCAGATCGACACTTCCATCCAGCCTAGCATCATCTGCAAACTTGCTAAGGGTACATTCAATGCCTTCATCCAGGTCATTGATGAAGACATTGAACAGGGCTGGACCCAGCACTGAGCCCTGGGGAACCCCTGTTGTAACCGGCCTCCAGCTGGATGTAACACAATTTCCCACCACTCTCTGGGACCGGTCATCCAACAAGTTTTCCAGCCAGGAGAGCGTGCACCTGTCCAGGCCAGAGGCTGACAGTTTCTGTAGCAGAATGCTGTGAGAAACTGTGTCAAAGGCTTTACTGAAGTCCAGGAAGACCACATCCACAGCCTTTCTCTCGTCCAGCAGTTGAGTCACTTTGTCATAGAAGGTGATCAGGTTAGTTTGGCAAGACCTGCCTTTTGTGAACCCATGTTGACTGAGCCTGATCACCTGGTTCTCTTGCATGTGCTTCATGATAGCCTCAAAATCACCTGTTCCATGACTTTCCCTGGCACTGAGGTCAGACTGACTGCCTGTAGTTCCCCGGATCCTCCCTGCTACCCTTCTTGTAGATGGGCACAACATCAGCCTCCAGTCCAGTGGAACCTCCCCAGTCTTCCAGGACTGCTGGAAGATGATGGAAAGGGGTTGGCCAGTACATCCGCCAGCTCCTTCAATATCCTTGTGTGAATCCCATCTGGCCCCATAGACTTGTGGGCGTCTAGCTGGGCAAGGAAGTCTCTGACCACCTCCTCTTGAATCACGGGAGCCACATTTTCCTCCTCTAGCTCCTGGATTTGTACGCACAGGGAACAACTTTCTTTACAATTAAAGACTGAGGCAAAGAAGGCATTAAGTACCTCAGCCTTTTCCTCATCTCCTCTCACTGTTGTTCCTTCTGCGTCCAATAGGAACTGATTGGTCTCTCTAGTCCTCCTTTTATTATTTATATATTTATAGAAAGATTTTTTGTTATCTTTCACAGACTTTACCAATCTGATTTCTAGTTGAGCCTTAACCCCTCTGATTTTTTCTCTACACAATCTCACTTCCCTCCTATAGTCCACCCAAGAGTCCTGACCACTCTTCCAGAGCCCATAAACCTTCCTCTTCTTGATATCGCTCAAGATCTCACTGTTCAACCAAGCTGGTTTTTAACCCTGCCGGCTTTTTTTCCATAACATGGTGAAGGCTTTCTCCTGAGCTGCTAGGATTTCTTTTCTTTGCTAGGATCTCATTTTGAAGAGCTCCCAGCCCTCATGGACTCCCTTGCCCTTAAGTACTGTCTCCCATGAGACTTTGCCAACCAGCCTTCTAATGAGTTTGAAGTCTGCCCTCTGGAAATTTAATGCTACTGTCCTGCTGTGCACCCTCTTCACTTCACCTAGAACAGAAAACATCTCATGATCACTTAGTCCTAGACGTCCTCCTACTGCCACATCCCCCACAAGGCCTTCTCTGTTGACAAACAGCAAGTCCGGGAGGGCACCTTCCCTCCTTGGTTCATTTGCCAGCTGTGCAAGGAAGTTGTCTTCCATGCGCTCCAGGAACCTCCTAGAGTGCTTCCTTTCTGCTCTATTGTACTCCCAGCAGATATCAGGGAGATTGAAGTCTCCCACAAGGACAAGAGGCATTGATCTAGAGATGAACTCCAGCTGTTTATAGAAGAGCTCGTCAGCTGCTTCTCCTTGGCTGGGTGGCCTGTAACAGACTCCCATCACAAAATCTAACTTCTTATGGGCTCCTCTGATTTTAACCCACAGGCACTCAATCTCCTCATCACCACAATCTATCTCAACAGTGTCCAAGTCCTCCCTTACATAGAGGGCTATCCTGCCCCCTCTCCTTCCCTTCCTATAGCGCCTGAAGAGTTTGTACCCCATCATATCTGTACTCCGGTTATATCTCATATATATATATCATAGAACAGTTTGGGTTGGAAGGGACCTTAAAGATCATCTAGTTCCAACTCCCCTGCCATGGGCAGGGACATACCACTAGATTAGGTTACTCAAGGCCCCATCCAACCTGGCACTGAACACTTCCAGGGATGGAGCATTCACAGCTTCCTTTGGCAACATCTTCCAGTGTCTCACCACTCTTGTGTTGAATAAATTCTTCCTAATGTCTAGTCTAAATCTGCCCCTGTCCAGTTTATGCCGACTCCCCCTTGGTCCAATCATTACAAGCCTTTATGAACAGTCCCTCTCCAGCTTTCTTGAAGCCTCCTTCAGGTACAGGAAGGCTGCTATAAGGTCTCCTCAGAACCTTCTCTTCTCCAGGCTGAACAACCCCCAAGTCTCTCAGCCTATCGTTGTATGGAAGGTACTCCAGCCCTCTGATCATCTTTGTAGCCCTCCTCTGGATCTGTTCCAACAGCTCCATATCCTTCTTACATTGAAGATTCCAGAACTGGACACAATACTCCAGGTGAGGTCTCAGAAGATGGGAGTAGAGAGGCAGAATCACCTCCCGCAACCTGCGGGCCGTGATTCTTTTGATGCAGCCCAAGATATGATTGACCTGGGCTGTGAGCACACATTGCTGGCTCATGTCAAGCTTCTCATTGACCAGCATCCCCAAGTCCTTCTCAGCAGGGTAGCTTTCAACCCCATCATCCTCCATTGCGTACTGAAATTGAGGATTGCCCCGACTCATGTGTAGAACCTTGCACATGGACTTGTTGAACCTCATGAGGTTCTCACAGCCCCATTTCTCCATCCTGTCTGGATGACATCCTGTCCTTCTGGTGTGGCAACTGCACCACTCATCTGCAGACTTGCTGAGGGTGCACTCAATCCCACTGTCAATATCATTGATGAAGATATTAAACAGTACCAATCCCAGTACGGACCCTTGTGGGACACCCTGCAATGTGAACCTCCATCTGGACTTGGAGCCATTGACCACTACTCTTTGAATACAACCATCCAACGAGTTTCTTACCCCTGGATAGTCCACCCATCAAATATCACTCCAATTTAGCAAGAAGGATGTTGTGGGGGACCGTGTCAAAGGCTTTACACAAGTCCAGATAGATCACATCCATTGATTTACCTGTGTCCACTGTTGTGATTACCCCATGATAGAAAACCACTAAGTTGGTCATAGAGGATTTGTCCCTGGTGAAGCTGTGCTGGCTGCCATTAATCACCTCCATGCTCTCCGTGTGCTTTAGCAGAGCTTCTAGTAGGATCAGTTCCATGATCTTACCAGGCACAGAGGTGAGACAGACAGGTCGGTAGTTCCCAGGGTCATCTTTTCTACCCTTTTAAAAATGGGCACAACATTACCCTTCTTCCAGTCATGAGGGACTTTTCCCAATTTCCATGATTTTTCAATTATCATAGCTTGGGAACCACGTCTACCAGTTCCCTCAGGACTCTGGGATGCATCTCATCAGTTCCCATAGACTTAAAAATGATCAGGTTCCTCAGGTGGTCACAAACCTGATTCTCCTCTACTATGGGAGGAGATATACCCCCCTGGTCACCATCTTGCTATCCCATGACCCAGGAGGGTTTAGGGAGCAGTTATCAGCGAAGAATGAGGCAAGTAATTTGTTAAGTAACGCAGCCTTCTCCTCGTCAGTTGATACAAGGGCACCATTCCCAACCGTCAGTGGGGTACATTCTCTTTAACATTCCTCTTCTGATTCACATAGCTGTCAAAGCCTTTCTTGTTAGTCTTTACTTCTCTTGCCAAGTTCAGCTCCATCTGCACCTCAGCCTTCCTGACCTCATCCCTACACAACTGGGCAGTGTCCCTATACACATCCCAGGTTCCCTGTCCCTGCTTGCACTGCCTGTGCAGTTCCTTCTTGTTCTCAAGTTTGACCAGCAGGTCTTGACTCAGCCACACTGGTCTCTTCCCTTTCCTGCCTAATTTTCTACATACGGGGACTGAATGCTCTTGCGTGTTATGAAAAACATTCTTAAATATTTGCCAGTTCTGTTCCACTTTCTTGTCCCCGAGGACCATGTCCTAGGTGATCCTACCAAGTAAATCCTTGAAGAGCTGGAAGTCTGTTTTCCTGAAATTTAGGGTCCTGACTATGCTCCTCACCTGTCCTATATTCCTCACCTGTCCCGTACTCCTCCAGACCTTCAACTCCAACAGTGCATGATTACTGCAGCCCAGGCTGCCTCCGATCCTAATGTCACCGATGAGCTCACTTGTATTAGTGACCATAAAGTCCAGTATTTCATCCCCTCAGGTGAGGATCTCTATCAGTTGGACTAAGAAGTTATCCTCAATGCACTCCAGGAGCCTCCTGGGTTGCAAACAGCTTGCCATGCTGGTTTTCCAGCATATGTCGGGATGGTTGAAGTCCCTAAGTAGGATAAGAGCTTGTGAGCATGAAGCCTCCTTTAGCTGGAGAACAAAGGCTTTATCAGCTGTCTCTCCTTGGTCAGGTGGCCTATAGTGCACACCAACAACAAGGTTCCCATCAGTTCCTCTGTCTTTAATTCTGACCCACAAGCTTTCAATCTGTTATGTGGCCACTCTTCAATGGCAGCTCTTCACATTCTATCCCTTTCCTGAGAAAGAAAGCAACACCTCCACCCTTCCTTCCCAGTCTGTCCCTTCTGATGGCCTGTAGCCATCAACAGCCATGCTCCAGTCATGGGATTTGTCCTACCATGTTTTTGTGATGGCAACTAGATCATAGCTTTCTAGTAGCATAGTAGCTTCCAGATCCTCCTGCTTGTTACCCAAGCTTCATGTGTTAGTGTAAAAGGACTTCAGTTGGGCTGCTGGTTGCATCACCTTCCCAGTGGACTCTTTATTATCTATTAGTTATTTTTAGAGAAGTATCCTCCCTAACACCTGACCCCTGGCAACTGTCCTCCCACAGCTTGTTACAGGCTAATCTGATGTTATCTCCATCCCCCTTTACATCTCATTTAAAGCTCAATCTACAAGCCATGCAAGCTCCTGGGCAAAGACCCTCCTCTGAGAAAGGTGGTTCCCATCTGAAGCCTTTAGTCCCAGTGCTGTATAGGCCATCCCATTATGAAACCCCTCAAAATTATTGCAATGACACCTGCCATGGACCCACATATTAATTGACAGGACCTGTCTGAGCTGTGCTATGTCACCATCATTCGACCATCAGTAAAAGATTCTATTTGCAAATGCTTGATCATTTCTGATTGCAAAGGAGTACTTCCATGTGGCTAGAGCATCTTCCTGCTTAGCCCCATGCTAAGTTGTCATTAACTGAATCTGAACCTAATACAGAATTGTGGAATGGTTTGGGTTAGAAGGGACCCCAAAGCCCATCCCGTTCCAACCTCCTGCCATGGGCAGGGACACCTCCCCCTGGATTATGTTGCTTGAAGTCCCATCTAACCTGGCTTTGGACAAATCCAGGGATGGGGCAGCAACAACTTCTCAGGGGAACCACTGTCCCCCCACCCTCACAGGAAAACATTTCTTCCTGTGGTCTCATGTCATGTCATGTCATGTCATGTTATGTCATGTCATGTCATGTCATCTCATCTCATCTCATTCTCCACTTTGCAGCTTACGTCCATTTCCTCATCCTATCCCTGCACTCCCTGGGTACTTATATTCCATATTTCTTTTACAAATTCCCTTTTTGGAAGTAATTCCAAGTAATATGTGCCTCCTGTAGCATTCAGGAAAATGAATAAATGTAGTATCAGCACTCTAAAATTCCTTGGCAATACTAATGTTAAGTGATTTTTAACCACCTTTATCTCTAAGGTAATCTTCAGTGGGATTGGTTGCATGCAAATATGGCAGGTGTTCAATATTTAATGGTCTCTGTGGCATCGGTAGTAACTGGTGGCAAATCAAGGATATTTGCTTTATTTTTATTAGCAAGAAGGACTAAAATATCATAGTTAGTAGAAAAAAGACAAGGACATCTTTTCATTTATTAGTTAATGAAAGAGTAAATATTACTGATCATATAATCATAGAACAACCAGGTTGGAAGAGACCCATCGGATCATCGAGTCCAACCATATATTGGATCATCATGATCATGGATAAATTGGATCATCATGAGTCCAACCATCATATTCCATTAAAACCAGAGGCAGGTCAGATATTGCATTCTGGGAGCACAGGCAAAGGCGGTACCTTCTAGATGAGATGAGATCTTCAGAAGCAATGTTTTTCTGTGAGAGTGGTGAGACCCTGGCCCAGGTTGCCCAGAGAAGTGGTGGCTGTCCCATTGCTGGAGGTGTTCAAGGCCAGGTTGGATGGGGTTTTGAGCAACCTGATCTAGTGACAGATGTCCCTGCCTATGGCAGGGAATTGGAATTGGGTGGACTTTGAGGTCCCTTCCAACCCAAACTTTTCTGTGAGTCTTTGCTCAAAGCATCAGCTCCATTCCCCACCCCAGCACTGTTGACTCAGGAAGTATCTGGTCTGCAGAAGCCTGATGATTGTCTGGATTTGTGTTATTTTCATTGGTTCAGCATCACATGGAGTCCTTTTCACATAACATGATTCTCAATTTATTTTTTCTTTTATTTCTAATTATATATATATTGAGAAGGAGAGATTTTCATGGGGAAAACCTCCACAGCACTGAAATATCAGACTTTTTATTTAAGCATGCAGTGACTGGTTACAGATGACCAACTTTGAGCAGCTGGAAATACAAGTTCAGCTTTCCCAGCACCTTTCCCTCTCCATCTGCCTCATAAATAAGATTGGATTCAGCCTGCTTCAGCTGCCAGCAGAGGCACATTGTGCGATTTCTGCATCCCTTCCTGTGCAGTCATATAGATAATTGCGTAAAGCATGACCAAGAGGCCTCCACTTTATCAAATAATTTAAGAAGGTGAGGTGGTACATAAGTGTATTGTAATTAACTGTAATGAAAAGAAGGAAAACAACTGCTGCCTGAAACTGTCATCTTTCATACTGAAATGTCAGTGTTCAGCTTTGTGATGTAACCCAGGCCAGGAGGACGTTGATCGTCAGGTCCTCATAGAGCCAGTGCAGTTTGAAATCTGACAAGAGACTGTCCATGATCCCACAGCCAGATGTTCCTTGTACAGACACAGCACTGGTTTGTTCTCCATCTGAGTTATTTAGAATATGGACTGGTTACAAGGGGAAAAAAATAAGCAGATGCTCTGAAGAAAGAGATTTTTCTTCTAAATGTACGTGAAACCTCCAAACTCCTTCTCACACATATGTGCGTTCCTTACCTTGTTTAGTGTTTAGCAGAATTATGTGCATTAACACAGCTGATCCTGACATTTTGTATGGGGATTTTTTCATCAGTAACAAAGGAAACTGAAGTTACAGTCTATGTCTAACTTGTTGTAGCTCTCATTTATTTTTGCTTTTATAAAATCCTATTGAGTCTTTGTACTGGACTGTGAAACTGTGCAGTTAATGATTTTATTTACTAGACCACTGGTTCTGCTTTAATTGCTGAAAGGTTTTTTAGGCTGAGTTTCTGAATCCTTCAGAAGATTCTTGCTGCTGTTTTAGTCTTCTGGAAATCCTTAAATTGTCTAGTTTTTCTGCCAATGTGTAGAATAATAAATACAACTTACCTGAAAATGCAATACTAACCACAAATAACTCCTTATTTTTGTCAGAATGTTAGAACAGGACTATGGACCTGTACAAAAATTGCTGTTATGAGAATTAAAGGTAACATTGTTATTTAATGAGACACTCACCTGCATTGCCCAGGAAAGTGGTGGCTCCCCATCCCTGGAGGTGTTCAAGACTAGGTTGGATGGGGCTTGGAGCCCCTGATCCAGTGGGAGGTGATCCTGCCCATGGCAGGGGGTAGGAACTAGATGTGTTTTGAGGTCCCTTCCAGACAAAACCATTCTGTTGTTCATTCTGTGATCCTTAGAATATTTAACTAAAATAAATCTTTTAAATAAACTAGTCATTTTGAAACTCCCCTGGTGTTTTAACATGTCTTTTCCATATGGATCGTTATTAACAGTACATCACTTTTCCATAGGAAACTCCAGTTCAAGTTGTCCTTCAGCTTTATCTTAATAACTGGTCTGTCAATCATACTTTCTTTATGAAATTCCTTTTGAAAAACTTCCCTTTTTGCTCACAAAGGGAGGAGTCTTTACCTCCTTTGCCTGTTTCTACAATTAAATTTCAAAACAGAGCTGAAAGACAATCAGCCCTTTCTCATGGTGAGGTGGTTTACAATAGTTGATACATGATTAGTTAAAACTATGTTCTATCCTAGTCATTTAAGAGCAGAATATGTCCAAGATTAAGAAAAATACCTTCAGTGCAAAAAAATGATAAATATGTTTTAATCGCTGGTACCTTAGAGAAAAATAATTTAAAAGCACATAATTGTTTAAAAGCTTTGGGTCCAGATCCATAAAGATTTGTTACCATCTCACTGTTATTTAGGAAACCAGGTGTGAGAATAGAAGTAAAAGCCTAAATCCACTACCTTATTTAGTTGTCTGTCTTCCCATTGATTTTAGGCATTCTAAGAGCTTAAATTCCCAAAACTGTGTTTCAGGATGGGACTAAGACCTAAATCACTTTGGTGTTTTTTGTGAAACTACACTGATTCACACTATGTAATTAGCATCTTCTAATTGGCAGTGGCTTTTGTGAATTTATGCTTTGTTTTCCGTGAGGAATTGAAGCTTTTGTGGTCTATGTTTGGGTCATCTATGCTAGGACATCTAGGTAGCAGAACAGAAGGGAAGGGGGTGTAAACTTTAGGAAATTACATAGCCTTACCCTGTCAGCAATTTCTTACACAAGAGAAGCTGGAAGGTGCCTGCAGTGTTGTCCAGCCCTGATGTAGCAGTGGACCTAGCAGAGCATCTTAGTCTTGTCATAAAATCACAGAACTATTTGAGTTGGAAGAGAACTTAAAGCCCATCCAGTTCCAACCTCATGCCATGGGCAAGGGCAGCTTCCACTGGATCAGGCTGCTCAAGGCCCCATCCAACCTGGCCTTGAATACCTCCAGGGGGGGTGCATCCATGACTTGCCTTCTCATGTGAGACTAGACAGGTTTGTAGTTATGACCTGGATGGCCTGGGAAATAAGTGTAATACAGAGGAGTACGCTCCTTTCCAAGAGCTTTTCAGGTGAGGTGGGAGTGCAAATTCCACTGTTTGAGAAGACTGCACTAAAATCAGTGTAAATAATCTGAGTGCCTTCAGTGATTTTTACATTGACTAATGTTCACAAATTCTTATGCAATGGTAAGAAAATGCAGTCATCTAACTACCAGAAACTCCAAAGTAATGGCTACTGGGTAAGCAGTCAAGTGGGTTTTTATCTGCACTGTATCTCATAGTGTGCAGTTACAAAAAGTAGCATTTGAAAGAGTAGTTGCAAATACCATAAGTTTAATCTTTGGCAGATTTCCATCGGCCCACAATGTGAAAAAATCATGGAGACTGAAATTATGTTTATACGCTTCCTACTTGTTTTTATTTGTTTTATCAGACTGAGGCTAAAATATTTTAAACAAACCATCAGTGAACAAACAATTGACAAAGAGTTGTCAAAAGAATGACAATCAGAGCAGTGGCTCATAATTTCTTTGAATGACTCTGTTTAGCTGAATTGTCATCATGGTATTTAGACAAAATTTTGCAGATGCATAATTTTTGTTGTATTTATTAAAATAAGCCACAATAAAGCAACCATTTTACTGCTTTTAAATTGCAATCTTAAAATTCTTTTATTTAGACAAATGAATCTGTTCTCTTTTTTTGACACTGGAGTATATTCATTTGAGGTTTGTTTTAACAAAACATTCTAACTTACAAGAACATGTTTCTTCTAAACAAAATTGCCAGTTTTTAAATGGCAATTGTCACAAATGCAATTTCTTCCTGCAGGATAATGGATCTCCTGAAGAACATACAATTTATGTTTGGGATCATTTTATTTCCCGGTCAACGGCAGAGAACGTGTTTTTTGTTGCTCACAGTTATGGTGGACTTGCCTTTGTAGAGCTGGTAAGTGTTGACTTCTTCATTGCCTTCTTTCCTGAAGTCCTTCACAGATTACCTGATTTCATGGTGATCACTTTCTTGAAAGCAGCTGTTTAGGAACAACTTTGAGCCAATGAGGTTCTCTGAGGATTTCTTTGCAGCTGGGAGGTCACTGCATTTTTCCCTGTTGTTGACTTAACCAATAAGGTCCCAAGTGCTCACCAACCTGAAAGCCTTTGAGGAAAAACACATTGGTTCTTCCTTGTCCAGGCCATGTACTGAAACTCAATGAGTTGCTTCTGCTCTAGGGCAGAAAGATTGGAGGTGAAGGCTGAGAACATATAAGAACAGTTTTAAAGCAAAGTGACATTAACAAATTTGTCTTTTCTATATAGACTAGAACTGAACATTAGGGGAAATATGGGGTTTCACACAATATAGCTCTTTTTTTCTGCAAAAGTCTCCAGAAATTGCTGGGAATACTTTTTTTTTTGCCATTTATTAGTCTGTGGATAAACCCTACAGTGTTGTAAGCTGGGAAGGACTCTGCTCAGGGTAAAGCTGCCCTACCCCGTGATGGTGGGACTGCTGAACAGACAGTTCATCAGTCTTCCACTCTTTTCTCCGAAGACAAATTTGTTGACCCCATCTGGAATACTAGTTACCTGTTGAACTTGTGTGCTGTTCTTTGAGTGTAGCTATAGTCTTCTTACTTAATTGTGAGATGTTGATGTAATCAAGCTGTACTTTATTGAAGTCAACTTAAAAAAAAAAAAAGTAAGTCTTGTTTATGGTAAAAACGTGAATTTCAGAACATTGCAATCAGTTTTATAGACACAGGAATCAGCAGCTGCACACATACATATTTTGTCTCTAACACATTAGTTAGTCTAACTGAAAGTTAGTAATATTATTCCTGCCTGAACACAAGATGAATGCCTTAGTTAAGAAAAAGCATGCATGATTGTTTTAGTTTAAATCTTGTGCTGATCTAAGTGGCAAAAGTAATCCAGAGCAGAAACACTTGTATTGTTTTCAGAACTTAAACATTTTGTTAACCTTTTAATTTCTAGCATTTAAGACCATTTTTATTTTCTTCATGTTTCCAGAAGAGTATTTTTAAAATATGTATGACATGTACAGGTTTGAGACTTGAGAACAGTTCAGCTGATCATTTTCCACAGGTATATTATTACCAGGTCAATAAATCATCTCAAAACTAATTTTTTAAGAGACAAATTTAGTGAAGATGTATTAATTCCTTCTATAACCACAACTCTGGGCAAGACACCAGTTGTGTTGCATGTGCCTGTTGCTTCTTGGATGCAATGAAGGGTAGGGAGCATTTCTCTTGTCTTTGCTTTCTTGAGCTGTGATTTTCAACTGCGCTGTGCTTCATCCCAGGTTATTCGGATGTGCTTCATCTTTATAAAGTGAAGCCGTAGCAGGATTTCTGTACATTTGATAGAGGAACATTGTTTTGGTCACAGGACCCTGCAGATATATACACTTAGCACAGGGCAGGAATAAAAATCAGCTGGAGACCTTTCTAGGTATTTCCTGAACAAAGTGTTTATTTGAAGGAGGCTTGGACCAATTTTCATCAAATTTCAGTCAATGACTGGATGTGGCATTGGTAACAGATGACCAGTGTGTCATTCCTATTTTGCCTGTTTCTCTTGTCACACTGGTGGATATTTCTTCACTTTTGTCCTACCATAATATGAAGCACACAGATGTTTCAGAACAAGCCTTGACTTCTGACCTTAGGGTTTCCAGGGTCAGGGTGCTCAGGGCCTGTGAAATTATCACAAGCTGAGCTAAAGTTTTTATCCATCCCAGGAAGCAACCAGTAAGTAAGAAGTTAAAAAGGAGCTTTGTCAGAGAGACAACATGGTCTCGGTAAGGGTCAGCTCCTGTAGTCTGTTGTCTCGGCAGGAGATGCATGCCTGAGAGGAAGAATATAATATATAACCATTGCCACATCACATATCTGTCATGCAAAACTAGACCTGAGAAGTATGTAACCTGAATTTTTTTTTTTTAAATCAAAGGATATTAACACCTGGGTTTGGTTGAGGTGGTTTGGTATCTGAACGCAACTGAAAGCTGTTTAACTAAATAATGCATGTATTGAAGCAGATATCATTGAAATAAGCCCTGAACTATTTTGTCTTCATATTAATTTGCAAAATTTCATTTTGTTATGAACTCTTATCTCTGCAATTTTATATCCATATGGCACTTAGTAATTGCAATGAGCTCAAAATAAAAAAAAAAGAGAAAGAAATGGAGCAGCCGATGGGCAATTAGTGTCTTATGACAAATACAGATTCAATCACTTCACTTTCTTTCCTGCTTTGTGTGGGGGAGATGATCAGAATGATACAGCAGCTAGATCATATAGCAACGGTACCACCTCTACACTTGCTAGTCAAGAATTTTCGGTCAACTGGTTCATAAAATCATAGGTTACAGTAGTTATGAAGACCTGTTGCACAGCTGCTCCTTCTCCATGTCTTTTACAGAAGAGCGATGTGAAGCAAATGGCTTTAATTTAGAGTCAGGGTTTCTGCCTGGACCGTCTGCATTTTATTGTGCCTGCGGGGAAAAATAAAACAAGCCAAAGAACTCCAAAAACATTTGCTTTTTCAATGAATATCTTTTAAATTAATTTTGCATGTTCAGTGCTGCAAGGTCCTTCCCAATCGTTTGCAATCAGCTCAGTCACAGAGATCCCCAGCTCATCACTTTGTCATGGTGCCAAGTGCTCAATGAAAACCTGACACTCCAGCATTAAGCAGAGAAACCAAACGAAACCTGATATTAAGCAAAGACTTGCCTACAGGAAAGCTGGGGAGGGGATCTTGATCAGGGATTGCAGGAACAGGATGAGAGGCAACAGTTTTAAGATGAAAAAGGGGACATTGAGATGAAATCTTAGGAAGAAATGCTGTCCTGTGAGAGTGGTGCGGCACTGGTCCAGGTTGCCCAGAAATGTGGTGTCTGGCCCATCTCTTTTGGTGTTCAAGGCCAGGTTGGATGGGGCTTTGACAACGTGATCCAGTGGAAGGTGTCCTTGGCCATGGCATGGGGTTGGAACTGGGTAGGCTTTGAGGTCCCTTCCAACCCAATTCAGTCTGTGGTTCTATAACTCATTTGTGGTCAATTGTAGCATCATGTTAGAAGAGCTCCTACTCTCCCAGAGCAGTGTGGGGGAGTGTTCAGCCTTGCAGGATCACAACAGGTCCAGGTGCCTCTTTGTCTGGTGCCGCTAAAGGTGCTGGTACAGGAAAAACAGCTCTGCTACTCGTCCCTTTGCTCTGCAGGTTCCTGAAGGGCAGTGTAAGCATGCATTTTAGTGGGTAATTTACAGCGTAAAAGAGCGAATGCAAGCATCACATGTGGAATTGCTGTAAAAGGAGGATAATTTTTGTTTACAAACCTTTGGTGGTCAAACTTGGTCTTCATTCCAAATTTCTTCTCACCGTAAACATCAGGCTATGGTTTGGGAGTTTCTTCTATAAACAAAAGAGTAAAACTTGGCTGCAATTTTCAAATACATGCCACAGCGACATTTTTATTGGTCTTTGCAGCTTTTTAATCTACGTTTTTGCATGTCTGTGATTACAAAATGTTAAGAAAAACAGGGTGAATCTGTAATATCCTGCTTGATTGCATAGATACTGTTATCCAGTTACTGCAAGGTAGACACACAATTTCTGTATCTTGTTGGGTCATAGATTACTAGAAGAGTAATTGAAAGTGATTGAACATGTGTGGGAAGTAAAGTTCCACCAATAAATGTAATTAGTTGTATTGTTTATAGCTTAAATTACAAATGCTAATCGTAAACTATATGCTTAAATGTATCTTAATATTTAGTAATTAAAACTTTGCGTAATGATGGTTTCAAATTAAATGTGAATCTAAGAATATCTACACATAAATTGCTCTTGAATACACAGCACTAAAAATAGTTGTTGGGTCACTGTGTTCTGCTGATTACTGATTTTGAAAGACTCAAGCCATGATTCATGAACACAGCTCAGCTTCTTACTTCTGTTATCCCTTAACACAGTGTGGTCAGGCGTATATTTTCAGAAGCAGCTTGCTGCAGTTGACGGTAAATTGTGGAACTTTCCCAACTCCTAGCTTATAATAATTTTTATGAAATTTAACAGAAAGTGAGAAATTCAAGTTGATTGAGTCAATTTTATATTTAGTTTACACAAAATAAGTTTCTGGTACAACGCCTTCTTTTGAGTTTTTCTGCCAAATTTTGTGGGTTTACAATTATTTTGTTTTAAAAAGGGCTTTTTCTCCCCCTTGTCACTGCCTGCATGAAATCACTGCACAGAAGAAAAGAAATCTTGTGCTCCCGTGCCTACCTGAGTGCTGTGGCCATCTACTATGGATCTAGTTACAACATCAGGGCCTGGCTTCATGCAGAGGGGATAGAAAAGGTGGTCCTAGGATGCTGGGTGACATGTAAAACTGGCTGCGTCCATCACTGTAAAAAACCACATGACAACTACTCACTTCACAATCACAAGAATTGTTAAATCTAAGCTTTCAAAATTGTCAATTATATATTTGGTATCCTGAAATTTAAAAGAAAAAAGAATGATCGTATGGAAGATTTCTGCTGTTTGCCACCTAAATTCCTGAGACTGTAAGTTTTGTATTTTCAAGGGTTTCCTTAGAACCTTATAAACCTGAAGTTTCAAGTTTAGTTAAATAATATATAAAATAAAATAATGGCAAAATATAATGTGAATCATAACAAAATTGTGAGACTTGGTAGTGGGATCTCTAGCTTACAGCATTTGTACTGCTGTAAAAATAAAAAGCACACAAGGGAATGTAATATAATTAAATTAGGAGATTGAAAGTAGGTTCGTTGTCTTTGAGCAGATGAGAAACTATTTATTAAGGTCTTTGTTGGCTAAAATTTTGGATGTATATATTAAAAATTTGCACAAAGATCTATATAAACTCTGTGTGTGTGTGTGTGTATGTGTGTATTTTTAGGCAGCTTTGTTGAAATGAGAGCCCATAAAATACACTGTTCAAATTACTGGATCCACTGTAGCACCCTAATTCCATCAAAATTAGTTGATTTTGTCCCTTTCAAATAATTTTAGGTCCATCATTTTGAGATATGCTCTGCAATGCCCGGCCACTTCATTTTGTCATGTTGTGCCAAGTATGGTAAGGAACAACCCTGGCTGGAGCTGGTATGTGCCATAATAATAATGATGATAAAAAGACACCCACTGAGCTACCTGAGAGTCTCTGAGACTGCATCAGTATTCTGGCACAGGAAAAAGTGCAATTTAAGATCTTAATGACTGGGCTGTGAATCTGTCTTTAGTTTTTCATTAATTTAATTTTCTAAAATTTCATATTGAATGATTTGTTATATTTCATTCTTTATTTATATATGCTTACATATTCATCTACTAATTTTTTCATCTCTAGTTTGGCTTAAGAATTGATGTGCATAGAGCAGGTTCTGTAGATATGCAAGTCTTAATTCCCCTGGTTGACTTATTAAATTGAAATACCTCTACTGATGTGTGGCAGAAATAACACAAGATCTGTGATGGTTATAGGGAGCATGGTAGAGTGCTGTAAGTAGAGAGATGAGAAGCAAAACACCTTGGTGACCAGGTTCTGTGCAGAAACAAAGGAAAATACTGCTGTGCTTCAAAGCTTTGGGATCATTAAATGGGAAAAAAGAAAAAAAAAGAAGACGGAATTCTCTAAATGTTGAATATCAACTGGGAGATCAGTATAGAATGCTGTCCCATTGGTTTATAGGAACTTTGGTTATGTGTCCAGTCTTAGGATAAATTATCTCACCCAACTCTAGCTGGCTTAGGTCTCACCTCTTTCTGTGTTGTATGTTTACTTTTGCACCTCTTTGAGTTGGGTCCGACTTAGATCAGAAAAATAACAGTAAAAATGAGATCTTTTTTCCATTTATTTATTTCAGCTATACTTTACTGTGCTTCTTGGAAAAATGCTTATTCATTTGCAAAAGGTCAAACTAGAAATGAGGGTGGACAAGAGACTAATGGAGAAACAGCAGTGGGTTGTGCTGGACAGGACCAGGGTCACAAGCCTTGAGGCAAATCTCTTCTAGTATTTCTGTTACTGACATGGGCACACAAAGTGAGTATGCACTAATGAAATTGACTCCTGGCATGAAGTGGTGAGGTCGCCATTGGTGTTTAGAAGTAGAATTTCTGTAGCAGAAATTAAAAGAAATAACACAAACTTCAGGACACTGAGGCATTGACTGGCTAGTCATCTACATTTGTGTATGAAGAGTGATCTCATCAACAGGGAACAGCAGGGATGGAGAAGCCCCTGGATGTGTGGCTTCATCAGTGATGGCTATAAGCAAATGACCCAGTAATGCAACAAAAGAGCCAAATGTGGTCCTGTGATGTGTTTGCTCTTTCTGTCCCAGGAAGGGAACCATTAATGCTGGCCAGCATGCTGGTGAGATTAATCTGAGATAATATGAAACATTTGGGAAGATTAACTCAGTCTGGGAGGGATGTGGGGAAGAGGTGCCAGTACGCTCAAGGCAATGAAGAGCCTATCTTACTAGAAACAACAAATGATACGCAGACATGCCATGATGTGATGCCACATGGAGATGTCCTACCTACCATGAGCACCACAGTCAATATAGCTGTAGAAATAGCTCACACACCCTCCAGGCTTATCAGTCTTAGTAAGAGCTGCATAATCTGTTAATGCTCTTACATTAACTGTGGTAGCTTCTGAAAAAAAACCCCAAGGTTCAACAGAAGCAGAGTTTAGAAAAGTGTGGCTTGTTCAATCTGGCAAAGGAAAGCTTAGTGGGATTGGTAACATTCTGCAAATACATTGGGAGAGTAAACAGCAGGGAGGGAGAGCCATGTAAACCAAAGAACAATGTTGGCACAGGAACAAATGGATTAAAACAGGTCATGAATAAATTTAGGGTGGAATTAGATTTCTCACCATTGGATAACGAAGCCTTGGTTGGGAACAGGAGGACTGGCAAAGCTGACCCACACATACCAGGAGTTTTTTGAGTAATTGCCTAGGACTACCAGTCCTTGGTATGACCCACAAGTCCATGTTCCAGTGAAAACCAACATATGCAGGTGTGTGGTTTTGGCCACGAACAATTGGATCTGGTGTAGACTAATTTTTCTGGAGTCAGCATCCCTCTGAGTCCTGGCTCACTCAATGGCTGAAGCACTGGAAGAGCTGAGTTTGAATCAAAACCAGGTCAACCCTCTAAAAATGTTTGCAAACAACGTTTTTCTCACCTCACTTAGTTTTTGGAAGTAACAGGCTCTTTTTTGCTGATATTTTCTGAAATACACAAGCTTCAGCTTGTGGCAGAAAGCAACAGGGATCACAGAGTTCAGAGGATCACAGGTGAGGGGTTGCAGCAGTAAGAAAATTAAATGATGAATTGAACAAAGAATAAAGAAGTATCTTAATATGTATCAGTTCCTGCTGTATAGGTAGCAACTTTGTCACATTTGCCTATTTCTGATATAGAATCATAGAATGGTTTCTGTTGGAAGGAACATTTACAGGTCATCCAGTCCAACTCCCCTGCATTAAGTAGGGACATCTTCAACTCATTCAGGTTGCTCTAAGCCCCATCCAACCTGAACTTGAATGTTTCCAGGGATGGGGCAACCAGCCAGTGCCTCACCACTCTCAGCATGAAAATTTCTTTGTAATATCTAATCTAAATTTCTTTTCCTTTAGTTTAAAACTGTTACCCCTTGTCCTGTTGCTACAGGCCCTTCTAAGAAGTTTTTCCTCATCTTCCTCACGAGTTGCCTTAAAGTATTGAAAGGCTGCAGTAATGTCTCCTTAGAGTCTTACCTTCTCTAAGCTGAACAACTCCAGTTACAATTGTGCGTAACTATATATATATATAGATAAAGTGATACACACACACACACACACACACACATATTGCCAATTCTAACATGAAAATAATATTTTAGAATACCCTCAGTCTAAAAAACTAAGTTGAGAAGTGGACACTGGCATCATTATTTCACTTACTACCATTTATTGTTGTTATTCGTTTACTTTGCAGTAGCAATCCTTTGGTAGTACCTTGTTGTGAAGTTCCTGCAGTCCAGATAGATCATGTAAGAGGAAGAGACAGAGAAATGATCAACAATTACAAAGCAACAGTTTAGAGCATTTCAGAGCACCATAGCTGCATGTCCATTTAAATTTTTTTGGTGTTCTGGTTTAAATCCTCTCTATGCATCTCATTCCTCAGTTCATTTCCAGCCCTTTCAGCTTCCTGCTAGATAAGAGAAGACGATGGCTGCAGTGGAAGCCTGAACATTGGCCACTTTCAGAACAGCCTCACATTTCAAATAGTAATCCTTCCTCGTTACCTTGCTCTGGAGAACTTGCTCAGCCTCATTACTTCTTGCTTCTTCTTAATCACTTACTAATGTGATATCTCATGCTTCACTCATTTTGATCTGTGGTGTGAGGCTAGCCGTACATATCCCCCTTCTCCACTTCTTCGAAAAGGAGAAGGGCAATGTTTCATGGACTGGAACGGTATGCCGAGTACTAATTGCTGGCACCACCCATCATTACTTTACATCTCATTGGACCATTCATATTAATTTTCTAGTTTGACACCAAAGTTGGAACGCTAATTATAAAGTGAACAAAGCACTGGGGATGGGTAAAAGTTAGGGTTATTTGGAAACTGAATTATTTGGAAATATGTGTTTCATATGAGATTTGGAGGTCAAAGGCACAGTATTTTTCTTGCAGAAACTACTTAATAGTTGTGTATTTTTGTAGTTTTTTTGCATTGTTTTAAATCCCATGCACTAGTTTTAGGTTTACAGGGCTTTCTGATCTTTAGCATTTGTTCTCGTACTTCCATCCCCTTGTTCTTGTTTTGCCTAAATCTTCCTGGTTTTTTGTTTTGTATTCCTGTCTGAATTCAGTGCTATTTGTCAACATTTCTCTGGCAGTATGCTGAGAATTAAACTCCATATCTCAAGTGCACTTACTAAAGTTGGCTCAAGGTGAATTTCAGTAGCTATGTTCGGCTGTGCAGCATTTTGGTCAATGCAGCCAAAATGGTCCTGGATTATTTTTTCCCCCAAAGTTTCTTTGAGACTGGTACCCACTAATGTTCATGCATCCATTGGAGTATTTTGCTGCTCTCAATTTGCCTTTTCCAAAAATACTGAATGTTCCCCTCCCCCCACAGTAACATTATCCCACATTCCTCCAAATTGAATCTAGTGGGGTTCTGGCCCTTGTGCAGGATGACAGACTAGATTGTCATAGTGATCCCTTTTGTGCTACAAATCTATGAATTTTGGGACCTTGATTTATATTTCTTTCCTGCCTTACTTCTCCTGGCAGTTTCTCCCACTTTAATGTAACCTGCAAATTTAATTAATTCCAGATCATTAATTAAGATGTTAAATAAAACCATATTTAGTATCTATCCCTATATCTAACTGAAAACTTTCTTCTAGCTCAGTAAATTCCTTTTTATTACTAGCCTTTCCTGCATTGTTTCAACTGTTTTAAATTCTGCAACACAGTGTACTTAGCAGTCAGTTTATATTTAATTTCAAATTCTAGCACAGGACTGTATTTGAAGAATACATAGCTTGTCCTTTCAGTTGTGCAAATAAACTTCAACCCTGGCGCCAATCAGAGCTGGTGGGGCAATGTCTACAATGAAACCATCTCCTTAAAATGTGTGAAGCACATGGTTAGCTCCAGGAACTCCAGGACCCAGAGCAACTGGTCTCTGTGGTTTCTTACCTAGGTGTTAATTTCCTGACTGGTTGTCCGAACTCCCCAGAAGTTGTCCTCTCTAGATCTGCACTTCCATACAGATGTTTTCTGTCTGAGCCATCTCATGCCCCTCAAAACTCTTCTAGACATTAAGGAAATTTCTCAACAGTAACAAAAGACAAGTTGTCTGTCATGAACCTCTGAGAAAATTGCCTGGCGTTGAACATATTTCCCTTTTCCCTAGCGTGAGGCTGGAATACTTCCCCTGCAAGGACAGGGTGAGAGAGTTGCGGTTGTTCAGCCTGGAGAAGATAAGGCTCTGAGGAGACCTTAGAGCAGCTTCCAGAACTGAAAGGGGCTCCAGGAAAGCTGGGGAGGAAAACTTGATCTGGGAGAGCAGGGATAGGATGAGAGACAACAGTTTTAATCTGAAAGAGGGGAGGTTTAGAAGGGATCTTGGATATAAATGTTTTCCTGTGAGGATGGGGAAGCCTTGCATAGGTTGCCTAGAGAAGTGGTGGCTGCCCCATCCCTGGAGGTGTTCAAGGCCAGGTTGGATGGAGTTTTGAGCATCCCAATCCAGTGGGAGGTGTGCCTGCCTATGGCAGGGGGTTAGAACAGGATGAGCTTTGAGGTCCTTTTAAACCCAAACTGTTCCATGATTCTGTGATCTCTTTTTTGGCTTCCCAGTGAGAATTCCTGAGATTCTGGTCCATGTGCCATCCTGCTCCTGAGTCCTGCTTCATAAACAAGGAGTCCCATCTCCTGTTTTCATACAGAGATTTAGTAGCTCTTCACCCCATCTGGTCTGATTTCCAGACTTTGCCTTCTTAATCTTACAGTCTTGTATATCTTTCTTTTTGTTTAAATCCACTTATTTCTGGCTTGTAGTGGGACATGCATCTTTTTGCCCTAGTATGCACCTATCAGCTATCCTCATCCTCTATACATGCCACTTTTCTCATGATGGTGCATCACGACAGGAAAATTTAAAAGTTATTGCATCTGTAAATGTCCATGCATTGGACTGACTGGAGGTTCAAACAACCTGAGTGCTTGGTTGTTTCAAATATGAAAAATTCTTTTTATTCAGCTTTGTAGGTTGTTAGTTATCTCTCTAGATTGGTTTGAGGAACAGCTTAATACTGAATATTTTACAACTATGACATCATCACAGTCTCTAAGGATTGGAGTTCTCTTTGAATGTAATGATAAACACTAATGAAGATGAAAAGTAGAAGTTTGGGATTTGCTTATACAATGAAGAAAGTGGAAAAATCACATATATTATGTCCTGACTGGTTTTGTGGTACATTTAGATTATTTTATCTGAAATATTATGCTGCTTTAGATTCTGGCTTGGGGTTTTTGGTTTTGTTGTTGTTGTTGTTTTAGGTTTTTTTAATGAAAGAACTGTTAAAAATAAGGAAGTTGTCTTGCTGTTGTTTCATATTTCTTCCTATTTCTGTGTTATGATCTTACATCTATAAGACTACACAAGTGTATTGTGCTACAGTTAATTTAAATGTTAATTATAGTGAAAAGTGTATGTTTGTCTTTTGTGTGGAACAGTAGAGATTTTATAAGACTTTAAGACCCGGTTTAGTGGATCAACCAGGGGAACTGCAAGTTAATAATATATTAGGCATTGCAAATCCAGGTGGTGTAAAAGGAATCTAAACACACTCTTGCAAAGGGAGCTCTAAAACTGTGGTGCTGAAAGAAGCAGCTGGAATTTGCATTTTATCCTAGAACTTTCTTTAATCTAGTGAAGGAAGATATGTTACGTAGCTCTTTCAGTATATTAGTGAAGTATCTTAATATTAATAATAGCATGACTACCAGTGTTTAAATGTTAAAATAATCCTATTTAAGGGCTTTGCTTGAATGTGATATGAAGTTAAAATATGTAAGTAGATTTTGCACTTGTATTCATTGAGAAAATTGTGATTTTAACACCGCAGAACTGAGCTGAGATTTTAGTGCAGATTGTCAAAACATGGAATAATATTTCCTCATAAAAACATGAACAATAAATAACTTAATTATCTATTTTTCTGTCTTTTCCATTTTCTGAGGCAAATTAAATGCAATAGCAAAGCTCTGTATCCTGCAGTATCCAGATCCAAAGTGCACGAGGTTTTTACAAGCTTGATTAAGCCAAGGCATTTTATTTGCTTGTCAATATCTGGATTGTATTTTGTCCTGAGATGGCTCTAGCTGTCTGACAGGAGTATTATACCTTTGTGTTATGCAAGTTAGGAGCCACTAGTCATCTTTAAAAGAGGAGTTTCTTTAGCAGAAAAGTTTTTGCAAGCCTTTTTCTTACCCCTTCATCCTCCTCCTTTCTCTCCGCGTCCCTTTTGCAAGAACAGATGATGAATAATGTTTAGAGAATCATTCCCTACAAGTCTCCATAGGAAGATGTTATTATTTTACCAATTTTGGTGTAGTTACCAAGTAGCTAGTGAACCTGTGTGGTCCTGTGATCCTGAATACTGCTTTCTGCACCTCACCAAGTTTTATTCCAGTTTGGAGTGGTTTTGAAGTATTCATGTTTATGTCAGCTGCTTTGCTTATGACTCTTAGCATTTTATGTGATTCCTTTAACATAAAGGACTAAACATAAAGGACTAAAACAGTATAGCATGCAAAAAAATATAATTGCAATATTCTTTGGCAGAGTAAATTCCAGTTGAGTTATGATAATTGTGATATTAGATCTCTGATATTGTAGTTCTTGTAAATGATAAACCTTTTAATTTTTTCTACATCACCAAGTGCTTTACTGAGTAGTTATTCAGTAGTATTACTCAAAATATCAAACTATCAAGATATCAAAAAATCAAATAATGGCATAAAACCACAGCTACCCCCATTGTGATCCCTGTCTGGTGGGCACATAACTTCCCATGATGTACAAGGTGTTAAAGTATAGAGGTTATATTTTGCCAGCCTTAAAAACAAAAGAAAGAAAAAAAAAAAAAAAAGCACTGTTAATTTAATTCTCAGTAATCTCACTCCTCTGCTGTTGCTGTCTACAGCCCTGGCAGATTTTTTTTTCGAAACAGCTGTTGAAAATAACCTAGTTTAAAAAGTTCATGGCTGAATGTGAGGGATTCATCATTATATATTTACTGTCTGAGGCTGATATAGCTGTAAGGTTTTTCAGATGCCATTGATCTACTGCGCATGTTCCTTTCCCGGGTTGCAGGACATGCTTCTATTTGCATAAAGCCCTGGGCAAGGTTCTTTCTTGCATTGATTGGCCTGTCCAAGGGAGCCTGATGTGCTCCTGCATTGATCACCCTGTCTTTTCTTGGAAGGCAGTGTTACGCAGAGTTCATCTCAAACATTCTAGGGAGACGGGGAAACTTTACTGCAGATGTCTCAATTTTATTCAGATGTTCCTTTGAGCGCAGGCCTTCCCTTTTGGTTTTTTTCAGGATAAGTATTTTTTTTTTTAATTAATTTGAATGTGTTTCTGCAGCAATAGCACAGTATTGAAAAGCTACAATAAATAAAATCACCATTATTTACACCATTTGTTCCATCCTGTGGGGTTTTTCTTTAAAACAATACCTATAGCTTCCAGCAAAAATCAAAACTACTCTCTCTTCAAAGAGCTGGCAGTTATAAGTGGAGACTTAATCTAAGACTCTGTATGCTGGTGTCTTCACTTAAATTAATACTGTCAGTTTGGAACTTGCATTATTTGTACTAAATTTTCTTCAGTCTTAGAAAAATAGTTTTTAAAAGGCATCTTTGGAATAAAACTGCAGTTGGATATTGGCTTTCTGGAACTGTACTTCAAAATGAATAGCTCTGGTAAATAGCTGAGTTGAGCAATAATTGATCAGTTCTGTATTGGTAAGAAAGGACAAATACTTCTTTACAATGTGCTTGGAGTTATTGAAGTGGTATCAGGGACTGGCTTCAGAAACCCAGGTTTGGCAACTGAGTTCTTGACTCATCCTTCGAGAGGATGGAGCTTTTCAACATCTCCAAAAATGCACTGTGCTCAGGAGCTACACAATCCACCACTGCAGTTTCTGAGTGGCAAATATTTGCCTACATGATTAATTGTGGGAATGAGGCCCATCATTATTGACCACCAAATGCATTTCTGTGGTCAGAAAATTATTTGACACATGGACTTGCCTGTAGAAAGAGGTGAAATGTGGTTATACCCAAAGGGTGGCTTATATCTAGTGAATAAACTGGCATGTGAAATTCACCAAGTGCATGATAGTACTGAGTGTTGTGTGTTCCTGTCCTACAGAGCACTGAGCATCACAGAGCTGCCCCTTCTTTTTTTTTTAAAAAATACACATTGAATATCTTTGTGGGTGCTGTAGAATTTTTTTCAAAGGAAATAAGTATTCAGAGATACACAGCTGAGATTGTATTAATGCTATTACATAAATTACACAGCGTTGGGGTGTTTTTTATCACTTGGATTATAGTTTCATGTCTTTCACAGAAGCAATAATGTATTGCATTGTACTGCGATCCTTTGGCTTAGGGAACATATTCCTTTGGTCATTCAGTAAAACAAAACTTAGATAAGTGTAATTCAGGTAGCGTATATGAAATTTCATCTTCATTATCATGCAAATGCAGTGAGAATGTAACATTTCCCAAGATGTCGCTTGACTATTAGGATCTTTAGAAAATGGCCTCTCAAAACCACAAAGCTAATATTCCAGAAGAAAGCTATATAATACCTAAAAATTGTCTATCCTTATTCTATATGAATAACAAATGTAATAGGACAGACCATTATTAAAATCGCAAAATAATGTGTTGACCTATTGATATGGGGGGTCTTTTCTGATTCTTGCATCGATGATGAATTCTGAGCTCTCTGTTGCGTAGAGAATGAACGTGCAAATACAGATTTAAAAAAATCTGCAGGGGGAAAAAAAGTTGGATAGTAGCTGAAAATCTGTTCTGTTTTGCTTCAGTGTATAAATGAAACCAGTGCGTATTTAAACTGATATTTTGTTATACATAGCGGTATCCAATGCAAGTGTTATATATACTCTGTATCTGCATTGTGCACAGATTGTGCATCTGCAACACTTTTCACTTATTTTAAGCTGTCTTTTGCTGATCTTTGAGTCAATGAACGTAGAGGATGAGTACGGGCTAAATATAAGCTAATCTCTTAAGTGGGGAGTGGAACGTGCTTTAATTCTGAAATAAAAGAAGAGTCTGAGTATCTCATAGTAGCCCATTATCTGTGTCATTCATTTGAAGAAAAATGCTGGACTTGCTTATATGCATGAACTATGCAGGACAACATGACCTGAAAAAAATCTGGTAGCAAAAGAGATCTCTTGAAAACAGCTTCAGTTTTGGGAAAAGAAAGGATGAGAGGTGATTGTTTACAAGCAATTGAAATGAAGAAAAGAAATCTAATCTCTTACTTCAGGTAGAAATACTGTCTGCGGGGAAAAAACTATCCATAGCGTGCATAGCATTGTGAGATTAAACAAAGCGGAGGCCTTAGGAAAACATGATGAAGACATTTATAGGTACTTCCAGACCCTGAGATATCCTCCATGAATGCTGTATAGTGAGATTTTCCCCAGCAGATATTTGCAACCCCAAGTGATGCTCCTGATATGCTAGAATAAGTGTTTTGAATGGTGTTTAGTAATTGCCTGGCTGCTGGGCATCTTTGGTATCAGGAATACAAGCGAGTCCTTTTACTGCTGAAGAGTGACTAAAACAGAGCAGCACAATGTAAAACCCCATATTTTTAAATTTCCCTGTGAAATTTATAACTTCCTTGGCAAAAAAAAAAAAAAAATTTCAGATGCAGGGCTGATGTTTTCAAAATAAGTATATAGAGCATGAAGATCCAGAATCTGTGTTTTATTTTTAGTTTTTAAATGCCTGGTATTTAGAGACTCGAAATATTGCAGACAGTGTCTGAAGTGTCATCTCTCCCCTATGCCACAGAGACGTTTCTATTTTATGAGTGCATTACTAAAGATAAGAGGTGGTTCTGTGTTGTTTTGCTAAGGAGATCTTTTCAAAGTTCAGGTGTCACTACTGTGGCAGGTACCATGCAACAACTAAAAATGTTTTCCACTGCTTCATTCCCACCTAAACATTTTTACTCTCCTTTCATCCTACGTATGTGCTATCTGCCCTTTGCTCAAAAACTTTGATGCTCCCACTGGCAGTTTTCCATCACACAAGATACGAGAATGCATTTTTTTAAAAGACATTAAAGTTTATGCACATTTAATTTTTTTTTTTTTTTTGGTAAAATGGGATGTTTCAGTGACAAAGATTTTGTGGAGAATTCCTCAACATAGGTGCAGCAGTCTGAGCAGGGAATTGATAGAGCATCCCTGCCTTGCTCCAGAAACATGGATTTCTCTGTCACGTTCGTATTTTGAGGACAGGTTGCTCTGGGTGCAATAGAGACTGCTCAGCACCAGGTTTAGCGGGGTCACTGTTCCAGCCTGACTTTATCACTGAAAGGGTAACGGGTGGTGGTGTAGTAAGAATAGAGGATAATGAAGACAAAACAATTAGAGTCGTCCTGCTCTGCAGAGTCTAATGTTGCTTCCCACAGCCTTTCTTTCTCCAGGAAAAAAAAAAAACCAAACCAAACACCATTGTCCTATTTGAGTAGAGGCTAAATCCTTCTTTGACTGGGTAAAATTGATTTTTATTGCATGGCATGGATGATAATGATGTAGGTTATTATTTGCATTGCTTTGGATTGCTCTTCTTTTGTGCACACTTGATATATTTTTACATTTTGCAGCATTCTGCTAAGTACAATCTAAGTGAAGGTTTTTTTACTCTAATTATGAAGCAAGTGCTATAGAAAAAAAGAAATTTGAAATTTCAATGCCACTATATTTGGTAGATTCGCGTGAATCTGTGGAAAGGGACAGCAAGTCTATGGTTTGTAACTGCACGAAATTAAAATTAGTTACATAATGCACATTCCTCAAGATACCTTATTTTGAAAGAAAAAAAAATCTTTATGCCTTCTGCTTCTCTTTCATACGAACTTAAGTAACTTCTTGCAGTTTAAACAAATATTTCTAAATCAGGTAGTTCAGGAGACACATCCCATAAGAAAAATCACCCACTTGCACTTGGTAAGCCAAATGCATCCAGGCATATGCCACAGCGTGCTGTTCTGCACTTCTCCCTGCGCGTGTGTATCTCCACACGCGATTACATGTAGCGCATGTTGTTGGTAGGAAATTCTTATTAAGTTTCACCCGGATAATTTCTATAGCATCAAAGAGCCATTGATACTGGTAATGCAGGAGGTGTGTTTCAGTCCTTCCCTGTTTCCCGCTGACCTCTTTCACACATCGACACACTCCCCTTCAATCATCCTTCTTCCACCCAGCTGTATCCCAAGTGAAACTTTCCAACCTGTCAGCAGCAAACACTCGCCACACACACTTCCACGGCAGTGCATATCCCTCTCCTTCCGTTCCCACCAAGCCAGATGCATGCTCCAAACAGCACGAGTGCCCAGATACCCAAAAAAAATCCTCCATTTTGATTCCAACCCTTTTCACAATGCAGAGATGATGAGTAATTCCGAGGAGATGCCAGCCCGGCTCCCTCTTTTCTTTCACTGGTGTCATGCAACCATAAGGACCTGTGCCTGGTGCATGCACTTCCAAGTGAACAGTGCACATGGCACTGAATTTGAGGTAAAATAACAACTGCTTTCCTGTGCAAAATCAACTTTTGTTGAACAGTCAAAAGTGTAACCCCGTGTCACATTTCCTGCAGTGGGTTGACATCACTGGGCATGAGAGATCAAGCAGTGCTATGGCAAGTGACCTTGTCTTTTCTTCTCGCCCTTAAAGTAGCCATTAGCATCCTTCTACATGAGAGGGGAAAATAATAAAAACTTTCTTAACCTCTGTGATACGTAATTGTGCTCCCACCTTCCACCTCCCAAACCAGTTTTGTGCTGAGCTTAATCGTGCTGTGGTTAAGGATGGGTTCCCTGTGCTGCAGTGCTGTAAGTGTCCTAAAAATATATTTATTGATAATACCTGTGGATGCAGCATCTGCTATAAAATGCAGCTGAATTATTTCAATTGCTCTTGCTAACTTTTTTCCAGAATGCTAACTTACTGATAAAATCTAACTTCTAAATTAGATTTTTTGTCGTTGACATTCTCAAATTAAGCCCAAATGTGTATTTGCCACATAGAGATCTTAATGAATCTATGGCAAATGTTTCGTCAGCAATTGTACCCTAATAGTTATCATAAGGTGTCTAAATACATATCTACTGTCATCCTGAAAACTGAATTTCCAGACATTTGTCTCTTAAAGTAATGTGTGTTTGCTGCCTTCACTTTAAAAAAGAATGAATTTATAATGCACATTGGAATCTTGTTGTAAAAACCTAATTATGTGCATTGCTTTTTTAAAATGCAAGGATGGGAATAAATGCCTATTAATGCTTTACATGGAAAAACCAGATTATACACATCTTGCGATCTGAATATATTTTTTAAATACTCACTGCACTTTTTATAGAAATGAGATCAGGCAGCACCATCAGGTTTTGATTTTTTTTTTTTACACTATTATGAGAGTGGTTTATTTGACATATATGTCTTTTTTCAATGTCCAAGGCTTTTTTCCATGTACCTGTAACTGGTGCCATCTTGCATCATTCTTTTATACCTTTTGTCTTTGTTTCCTTATTTTATTGCCCATACTTCACAGAAAACATGAATACTAATGAATGTATGACGTATACCATCATTCACAAGATGAACAGATAGCTTTCTCTCTTTGTCAAATGTTTATGTAGTAAAATGAAATATTAAACAAACCTAGCATGGCTCTGTTGCAATTTCAGCTTAAACAGAACACATCCTGAAGCTTTCTAATATCCTCCTGTTAGAGAGGAAATTTTGAGAGTCCTAAAGCATATTTTTTAAATTTTTTTTATATCCAGAGAGTAAAGTTTGAGGTGATTTGCTAAAAGGCATAGAGGTTATATTACAAAATTGTTGATACTGGACTGTAATAAAGTCTAAATAGTGTTAACCTCCAATTAACAAAAAAGGGGAGGAAGATGTCAAAACACTCATTACAGGTTTAATTATAATTTCTGATTGATTCAAAATCTTGTGACTGTGTTCTGGCCGCTCCAATTTAGCCATTCAGCCCATGCTGCCCGTATTGTGCATTCAGCAGTTCCTATTAGACATCTTCACAGTGGGTGATTCTGCTGGGCTCGCTGACACCCGCTTTCATGCATGGCCTGCTGCTCTGCGCCAAAATGCTTTTCTGAGCTGCCTGCAACATTGAAGACATCTTGGCCATGTCAGGCATATATGCACAGGCATATGTATGCATATACATGGACAAAGAATAAAAAATGAATGCACACACATGGGTGCTGTGTGTAAGGATGTCACACATGTGGCAGCGAAATATGTGTATGCATGCACATGCAGGTCCAGCCACTTTCCACAAAAACAGCATGAACTGCTAGTGCACTCCCACATGCACATGTACAGCAGTAGCCTATTCCCATACATGTGTATGCAGGTCCAATCTACTCCCATGCGTGCACTACACCCCATCCACACTTCCAGGAACATTTGTGCAGGTCTATCCCACTCTCATCTGAGCCATTCCACTTCCCACATGTGCATCACGTATTGTCAGCCTGCTAACACCTGTGTGTGCACCCATCCATCCTGCTTCCATGCATGTGCACGCGCCACCACCCCTTTCTAACATGCATCCTGCCCCATCAGCCCCTTCCTACACATGCATGCAGGTCAAGCCCCCTCCCATACATGCACCACGCAGGCCCATCCCACTCCATGCATGCACTACCAGCCTACTCCCACACAAGTGTGCAGGTCTGTCCCACTGCAACATGCGTGTGTGCAGCACCAACCCACTCCCACACATGCATCGCTCCTTACCATCCCCCAAAGTGTGCACCCTGCACCTCCAGCCCCCTGGCCATGCACTCCACACCGCTACACCTCCCCACGCCATCACCCCCTCCCATGCGTGCGCCTTGTGCCTCCAGCCCCCACTACACACACACCTCAAAACTCAGACCCCCACACGCATGCACCCTGCACAACCACACCTACACCCCACATCTCCAGTCCTTCCCATGTGTGCACCTTGCACCTCCAACCCCCCACACCACCACCCACACATGCGCCTTGCACCTCAGACCCCCACACATGCACCATCATCCCTTCCCACTCATGCACCCTGCATCTCCACCCCCTCCTACGTATGCATCCCACCTCTCCAGCCCCTCTACACATGCACCTCACACCTCAGACCAAAACACATGTGCATTCTGTACCCCATCACCCCCTCCCACTCATGCATCCATCTTCATCCCCTCTCATGCCTGCGCCCTGCACCCTTCCGTGCACCGTGCGCCTCCAGCCCCCCCAATACAAGCACCCCATGCCACTAATCCCTCCCACACGTGCACCCCTTATCACCCCCATACACCAATACCTCGTGTTTCCACCCCCTCCCACGTGTGCACCACATACTCAAACACCACATACACATGCACCCTGCATCTCCAGCCTCCCACACGCATGCACCCCACACCACCCCCTCTCCCACGCGTGTCCCCGCTCCCTGTCCCGCTGGTCTGCCGGGCGCCGGTGACACTAGAGGGCACTGCTCCTCCTTGGTTGCAGGTTCCTTCTGGGACAGCCGGCAAAGCGCTGCCGGATTCTGTAATCTCACCCTAATTAACAATTCAAGCCTTATTAAGAAATTCTAGGCTGTTTAATTCGTTATTGTTCTGTTTTGAGCCTGGTGCTGGTAGGATGGGTGGAGACATCCCCGCTTGCAAGCAAATACAGGATGGAGCATCCCGTGCTGTAACAGGTTTTTTTACTAGAAACAACCTCAAAATGTCGTTCCTGGCAGAACCAGAAGGCTGGGATTGCCCTGCGATGGGGTTTGGATCCCCTGCCAGCTGTGCCATCAGCCAGTAAGTGGGATGTGTGGCATTGGAAATGCATATGGAGGAGCTGGCGTGATTTATTTCAGCAAAGTTCAAGAGAAAAATAAGCAGGGGATGGGAACCGAAAGTTTAAAAAGTGCATCTTTGGTAGGTGCAAAACATGTATTATTTACTTTACCCTTGGAAAAATTATTTGTTAATCGCAGAACATTAAGCCACTTGAGTTGCTCCTCCAAGTTCAAATGTTTCTTCCATGCAGGGGCTCTTATTTTGAATGGGACTTACAAAAAAGGTTGACTAGTCAGGTTAATCGGATTAATTAAAGTAGGCACCATTTCATGAACATCAGGAAATTTATTTTATATTAGACATGGCATCAAAACAGTAACATCCACAGCTCAATGTGAGGACACTGAGCATTGCTGTTAGCTCACCTGTGCCTTTTTCCTCTGTGTTTTTATGTCAGAAAGTGCACTAACAAGTGCAGATCTTTTTCTTTGCTATGAAATTCCATCACTCAGGTTCAAGACATTGAGTCCTATGGTTTAAAGTACCAATCATGGCTTAAACTGCAATTCAGGATCAAATCTGGTCCAGTTTTTATTTTCTGTTCTCTGCTGTTTATCCAAAACATTTCCTTCGGGTTAACTATAGCTTACTGCTAGTGTATAAATTGTGTCACACCAAGTATTCATAAACGTGTGCAGTTGACAGGTGGTTTGCCTGATCCCTGAAAATGACCTCTTAGTCAATGGATGTTTGGTGCCACTCAATGGTTTTCCACATATAAACTCTAATTTTTCAGCTGTTTGAAACCTAATTATTTTTCTTTAACAAGCAATTTCTCTAATAAACTTCTATAATACTGTCCTAGCCAGAACTCATCAACATGAAAACCCAAACCAATATAACAATGGGTTATACTGAAAGTGTTTTATTTCAGTCTAGTACAATTGCTTGCAAATGTCAGAGTGATTTTGAGCTGTTCTAGTTCCTGGCATTGTCTTTTTAAGCAGTGTAATGAGTATGCAAATGTCTGAAAAATTCTCCTGGAAGTTACTACACAACACCAGAGGACAGTACACTATATTTATTACAAATATGTAGGTTTTCTAATGATTTTTTGCATAATCATTCCGTAGCCATGGACAGCCTGATCCCCCCCCCTTATCTTTAGTAATAGATCTGTCATTTAACAAGGGCTAGCATCACCTAGTTTTGCTTTGTATGTTCATAAGCAAAATCAGTAAAAAAAAATATGTTTAATCAATACAGAATAACTCTTTTTGCATTCACCATTTGGTAATTTGAAATCTTATTTTGTGTGTACTAACAGTCTACAAGCAGTGAGATGCCAGAACTGCTATAATAGGATTTTCCCCCTCCTAGAGGGATGTTGCTTATGGCAATAAAAAGTTAATTTCAGATCCTGATACACTTGCATTAATTTTTTGAGACATTGGCTGAGTGTAGTACAGTGAAGAATAGCACAAACACCACACCGCTATGGTGTAGCTAATCGTTTATTACCTCCAGCCGAAGGAAGTGTCGTTAATGTGCAGACCACAATGTTTGGTAAAAAAAAAAGGTAGGAAACTGGCAGACAAGGTCTCCCAGATTTCTTCCTGAGGGTCTTGAGAAGAGGATTGAGAAGGAAAAGGAGAAACAATAGCTTTATCATCTCCTAAAGGCTGTTTAAATAGGTCTTGGCGAACTTGGGAGATGCAGTTTGTGCATTAAAACGATATTTGATGATGAGACTGTAACACTTACTGAACTGTCCTGCATCCAACTAAAAAAATGCATCTTCATGGTTGTTTAGCAGTGTGATTTATGTACAAAAACCAAGTGATTTAGATGCTTATTGTTTGCAATATGCACCATACTTCTGTAATGTGTTTATATTCTTTAGAGTATTTGCTGACAAAAGGAGCATGTCTCTTCATTTGCCAGCGAGGGATCTGTTGACTCCACAGCTATGTAAAAACCTCTCATCAGCACCTATTTTAATCAGCAAGAACTTTACTATAAATCATTATCAGAAAAAGCATTGTGCTACACTTTTACACCAATACATTTATTTTGAAATTAATAGGGGAAAATAATACAGAGTCTGTACTTGAGAAGGGCTAATAAGCGTGCCCATGAGACTTTCCTTTTTAAGCACTAAATGAAAGCTTTTGCATTGCTAACAGGCTACAAAAGTTGCTTAGGTAATAAGACTCTTTTTCTCTTATCAGTAAAAAAGAAAAGGGGAGGGATGGGATGGCTCAAGGGATTGGTAATCAGATTACAAAGTCTTTCACTTCTAGGTCACTGGTTCAAATCTGCCCCCTGTTTAGTAGTGACCAAAAGCTGTTCCCAGCTGATGGCTTTTCAGTAGCCTTTGTGCAATGCATTAGTGATCTGTATCCCATGCCTGGTGAAAATCGCTTCTAGCCACTGTGTCAGGAGCCTCAGCTCAGACCCTTTAAGTAGGAATAAACGACCCACTCAGGCATTGAAGGGCTTGGTGGCTTATTTTCCAGAAAACAATTTTGATAAGTGAGCAGGGCAGTGCAGCTGAATCTGCACTGTCACAGTTGCTCTAGGTTTCCACAGCAGACCCTGCTTCCCAGCACTGCCACTATTGCTTCCTTCTATCATTGCTTCAGAAAAAAATGTTACCATCTTACTTAAGAACTGGGCTGATATCTCTTAATTTGAGCTTTTGTATTAGGATAGAACAAATAGAATCATAATTGCAAAAAAACTTTAAAACTAAAAAGAAAATTACTAAATGCATTCATCTTAAGAGAAATGTCATACTAATTAGTAAAATTGATTTTGATTGATAAATTATGAAAACATTTTTATTGATGGTTTTAGTGCCACAGTAACACTGTGGAAGCTATGAGGCTGCAACTTCACTAGGCTCTCGTGCTATACAAGACTTTTACCACTACAGTGTTCTCAGGTAAATGTTGGGAAATTTTTATAAAATGAAATACTGAAAACAAGGGAAAATACCTGCAGAAGGGCCCTTTTGATTGTACGTTTTCTATTGCCATCTCACTGGTGCTTACTGTCGGATATTTAAATGATAGGTTTATAGACTCGACTCTTACTGGTATCTTGAAGTGCTGTTTTCCTTAAGGTAGGAGAATGCTAAAAGACACTTGATATAAAAAGAATGTAATTTCTGGTTCATTAATACATGAAACTGAAACAATGAGTGCCTGCTGTAGGTGCCCCATACCTTTCTATGGACATCACTTTGACAGTTTTAGAGGTGTGCATTTACGTCCATAAACCATTCTACACAAACCATTGTAAAACTATCACTTTGCCCCCAAAACTAGCTAAAGAAAAACTGTTGCCCAGAGAAATCATGACTGCCACCTCCCTGGAGGTGTTCAAGGCCAGGTTGGATGGGGCTTTGAGCCCCTGATCCAGTGGGAGGAACTGGATGGGCTTTAAGGCCTCTTCCAGCTGAAATCATTTCAGGATTCTATGATTCTATGATATGTGTTGCAACAAATATTTTTTGTGCAGAACTAGATATTTCATCAGTTCTAAATAACACCTTGCTGGATCAAATGTATCACATCAGCCAGGTCCCTGTTTACTTGCATAAACATTTGTTAGCAGTTTGCTGTGATCACCTTAGCCTGGGAAAGTACAACACATGCAGAACAGAGGTTGGTGGGGAACTGGCAAGAGGGATATACATCTGGCTCAGGTCTTCAGACTCGTTTCCAGTTCCCAGTGTTCTGTCTAGCATGTTTGTGGCTTCACCTTTGAAACTGAGGCTGAAAAAGTGCGCAAATAAAACCCACGTACTGCAACACATGTTTATTATTGACATTATGCAAGAATGGGATTTATAGACTCTGTGTCCACTAGGTCTTCAGCAGCCAAGCTGGCTGGCTTGCAACGCAATGTGATCCCCTCTGGAAACCACACCAAACACAGATTAAAATTCCTGAATTACATATTTATGATCCAAAATATACCTTCTGCATCTAACAATGCTTTTGTATCAAATGTCTCAGTGATCTGTGAGACATGGAGCAGCCACGCTGTCCCACCAGAAAGCTCAGGATGTACAATATCCTGCAAGAGCTATGTCTCTCCATGCCTTTCCACCAAGTCGTTTTGTGGGCTGCTCATAATGTTTTACTCAAGCTTACTTACACCTGCAGCTCTAGCCACATCAGCTTGGGGGATCTAAGGTTCACCAAACTGGGCAAGGGTGAAAGTGACTGCCAGCTTTGTGGGGCTGTTTGAACAAGGAGTGCAGGTTTATAAGCAAAAGCCATTCATTTCTGAAGTTCACACAAAGGTTACATGGAGAAAACAAAAATAAACTGAAAATACCAATGACGCAGCTGTTATTAAGCTCAGAAAGGCTTCCTTTCTACTCTGACCTGATCCTTCATTTCATTTCCTTGGGGAAAGCTGGTTTTATTCCAGTAGTTCTCTCAAGTCCTGTGTTCTGAGACTGAACCAGAGTGCTTTAGGAGTAGGCAAATTCAGGCTGGGTTCAGCAGAGAAAGGTTTTTCCATACTTTAGAGGGTTTTATGACTTTAACTGTTAGTTTAAAAAGGAATTTTGTTGAACTGAGGTAACCTCCAAATGAGGTTATGGGTTGGAAGAGACTTCAAAGATGTTCCAGTTCCAGCCCCCTACCATGGACAGGGATGCCTCCCACTGAATCAGAGGCTCAAAGCCCCATCCAGCCTGGCCTTGAACACCTCCAGGGGTGGGGCAGCCACCATTGCTCTGGGCAACCTGAGCTAGGGCCTCCCCAGCCACAGGAAAACATTTCTTCCTAAGATCTCACCTCTTTCACCTTAAACCCATTCCCTCTTGTCCTATCCTCTGATGCTGCATGGTAAAGAGCCCCTCCTCAACTTTTGTGGTGTATCAATGCTTCTTGGTGCAGTTCAAAAGGACCCTCCTATGGCTATAAGTGCATGCAGGTAGACTAAACCATGCTTTAGCATTTTATTGGTTTCTGATGTTATAAACCAATGAACTCCAGTGGTACACCTCCCTCTCAATGCATGCAGAAGCCTTCAAGCTGTTGTATCTGGTGAGTGGACTCATCTACCCAGGCACTGGACATATGAGCAGTGTCTCATCTTTATGGATGGACACATATATTGAGGTCCCCAGAAAAAGGATCTGTGATTAGTGTTTGATGCCATTTTGACTGGTTGTAGGATACAACCAGACTTTTCATGGCAGGGGTTGCTTGCCAAGACTCCGCTCTGTACTGGGGAAGCTGTGGTGGTGTTGAAATCAAAGAATAGAAACCCTATTCCAGTGTTTTTCATCATTTTGGAGCAAAAGGAGCAGAAGTAAAGGGTTGCTTTTGGTTTTAGTGTTGCTTGTAAACCTTACAAGATCAGAGGGTCATGGGGAATATCTTGCGAGTGAAGTGTAATGGTTTGGAAATAAACACCACAGGTGGCTTCAGCTGCCTTTGATCTAACTAAATGGTTATTACGTATATACTATTTAACTTATTTTAATATTAGGCAAAGAGCATACAGGAATGCTCCTCTGTGCGCTAGATGCTTGAACTTCCAACTGTGTGTTCAAGACCAAACAAAAGGCAAATGGTTCTCTTTCAAGGAGCTTATCATTTGGTATATATATATATACCAAAGCAGGCATGAAATGCTGTGGGAAAGAGTGACTGACTTCCTGTATTATCCTATGTTTTTAACATTTTGAATTTTTATTGATGAGGGCCATAATTTGCAGATTTCATGCCTTGTCTTTTGCCTTCCATGATATCTGTGAATTTAATTTTTTTAAGTGGTTCTTCTTAAACTGAAAGATGGGAAAAAGCTTAAAAAGATGGGAAAGTAATTAAATCCACAGCATGCTTTTTTTCAAAGTGTACCAGAAACTTCAGAGAGTGTGTGCAGAAAGTTTACCAGACATCATTCATGCTGCAGCGCAGTGGTGGCTGATCTTCATGGTCCTGACAAGCTCCATGGAGATCTCACAGTCACAGGACAGGGTTTCTGTTTCTTCAAATCCTACCGAGTGGCCCGGATACACCTGCCATAGGAGCTCTACCAGGCTGGCTCCTCCCACGGTGAGAAAATCACAGAGTGACCTGAGTTGGAAGGGACTTAGAAGGATCATCAAGTCCAACTCCTGTTCCTGCACAGGACATTCCAACATTCACCCTGTGGGTCTGAGGGCATTGGTCAAGTGCTTCTGGAATATTGTCAGGCTTGGCACCATGACTGATTCCCTGGCAACTGTTCCAGTGCTCCACCACCCTCTGGGGGAAGAACTTTTTCTTAATATCTAACCTAACCCTCCCCTGGCATCTTCCTGCCATTCACTCAGGTCCTGTCACCAGAAAGAAAAGGTCAGCACCTCCTCCTCCTTCTTCCCTTGTGAGGAAGCAGTGAACTGCTATGAGGTCCCTCTTGAGTCTACTCTTCTCCAGGCTGAACATACAAAGTCAATTCAGCCACTTCTCATATGACTTCCCCTCTAGACCCTTCACCAACTTTGTGGCCCTCCTCAGAAACTCTCCAGTAGCTTGAAATCCTTTTTATACTGCAACACCCCAAAATGATACACAATACTTAGGGAGAGGTTGCCCAGTGCTGTCCATGTCATCCCAGCTTGCCCACTGGTGTAGCCTGGTTTCAAGAGCCGGCCAGTGTGCCTTGGCTGACAGTCATGTGAAAGTTTTAGTCTGGCAACCTGGATGCAGCCTCCAAAGACAGAGTCCCATCCAAAATTTTCAGGATGATTTCTTCCGTTTCCTAACAACTATGACAACAAACAGGCACCTGTCTTAACATACTGGAGTCTTCAAGGCTTGGGAATATGAATACTTAGGTTATTTTGCCAGAGAAGAACTGCAATTGATAAATGAGCACCGTTCTACATGGGAAGATGGGGTTTTTCAGCACTTCCATGCAGCATCTGTTCTCCTGACAGCACTCATTATGCTAAGAAATAATACTCCTTGTTCTTCTGTTACCACCACTTCCCTGACTAATGTCATAAGTCCGTGAAAGTGATTTTTCCCGCTGTATTCAGCACTGGTGAGACCATAAGTTGAGTCCTGTGTAAAATTTTGGGACCCTTACTACAAGAAAGACATTGAGGGGCTGAAGTGTGTCCAGAGAAGGAGGACAGAGCTGAGGAAGGGTCTGATGCACAGTAGTTTTGGGAGCAGGTGAAGCACCTGGAGTTTTTTAGTCTAGGGAAGAAGAGTCTAAGGGAAGACGTCATCAGTCTCTAGGTCATGTTGACATGACTCTTGGTCTCTTCTCCCCAGTCACAAAGACTACAATGAAAGGGAATGACCTCAAGTTGTGCCAGGTAAGGTTTGGGTTGGAAAATAGGAGAAACATCTTTACTGAAAGAGTGGTGAAGGCATGGTACAGGCTGCCCAGGGCAGCAGTGGAGTCCCCATCCCTGAAAGGGTTCAAAAATCCTGTCAACTGCAGCACTCAGGGACATGGTTTAGTAGGCACATTGACACAGGGCCAGTGTTTGGACTGGATGAGCTTAGAGGTCTTTTCCAATCTTAATGATTCCATGATTTGACCACAGGATTCATGCTGAGAGTGAGGCAGAGCAAGTAGCACACAGGTGTCCTGAGCATTACTCAGCAGTAAACCGTGTGAGCAAGTTGATGGCCAGGTCAGTCCAAGACCACTAAGCAGGTCAGGAGGGTGATCAAGTCAAGACTTCATGGCATTAAGAGAGCATCCCATTTCCCATGTCATTTCCACGTCCGGAGATGCTGAGGTGGAAGTTGTGTATTGTGGCAGTGCCATGGCTGTCCACACCTGCTGGAGAGAAGGTGTGTGCCCAGCGTCTCTGGAGGGTGGAGGGTCTGGACTTACTTTGCCAGTACTGGCAGCTGCCAGCACAGAGCAAGAACCAGACGTTTAATTATGAATGTGTACTGTTTATGAGAGCCTCTTCTGTACTCTGAATTGGAAGATCTTTATCGGAATCATTTGTCATATCATATTAGTTATATATCCTTCAGGCTGCTTCACAAAGCTCTTCTGCGTATGAAAGATTTTCTCCTTGTGCAGCTTTCTTAGCCTTGCTTTAACTCCCCCATCTCAGAGTTGGGTGGAAGACCTTGTTTGATATCTGATGGCGTGTCTAATGTCTGATAAAAAGACCTGATAAAAAATTGTCCAATATTTCCCCTTCTGCTTTATTCAGACTTTGAAGATGTCAGTCATATCAGGGTCTGCTTGGTGTAATTTGGTTTTCTGCCACAGGTGCACATTTTTGGCAAAGGAGCATTGTTTTAGTGGGAAAAAGGGAAGCTGCTACTCCTCCCTTTTGGTTGCCTGCAATAATAAATCACAATTTGCCATTCCCTAACCACAAAGAGAGTTATCTCCATGAGTTTGTGACCCTAAAAGTTTCAGTTTACATACCCCCTTGCAAAGAGACTTTGCCTGTGGAGAGACTTTTCTTTCCTCAAGTTACTTCAGAGGTGGCAGGCGTTAATTCTGAGGCTTCAAAGGACAGGAAGAGTTAGTGTTGTCTTATCCTTTGGCTAGAGTGGAAATCCAGCTGTCTGTGTTTAAATAACAGGCATGTCAGATTCCATGTCTGCCTGTGAGGTGCTGAGCTCAACATTCAGCTTTTCTCATTTTCTTTTTTTTGTTTGTTTTAAGATTGACCTTTTAATAAAAATTAATACCAAACTGACATGTTTGTGTACATATACAATATAATAGGGGTAAATTCTTAAATAAAATTGTGGTCCTTGTTCAAGCAACATCCATGAATCTATAGAGGATTTGTCCTTCTTAACATCTTTGTTTCTCTGGGTATAAAAAAAAGCAAGGAAACTGACTATATCATTGAAAAATGCAGCAGTGTGAGATTTGCATGAAGCAGTAATAAAAGTCTTCCTACAGCATTCAGACACAAGCAACAAAGAAGTAATGCCTTTTTACCCAGTTGTGTTTGATACTTAACATGTAAAAACAGTTATTCACTTGATTGTTTCACATTCATTTCAGTAATATGATTGTTCACTTGTAGACTGAGTTCTGGATTTACACATTTATTAAAACATGAGAAAATTACTTCCATAACCTACTTTAGGCCACGTTTTTCATTAGATATGAGCCATTACCTTCATGATGGTAAAATATCAAACCAAAATTCCAGCCCCTTGTATCATTTAATTTTCAACTGCATGTATTAAAGGTTTTGTTGCATGCTGATTTTCACAAGCAGTTTATTTCAATCAATTTGTTATCACAAAGATTTAAGATCACTATGTTTTATTTAACTTTATCTGAGTAAATAAAATTCCAAGAACCTGAGTATTCTGGTTCAAGGCTTTTAGAGGTTTACACTCCACACTATGCAAAAGAGTGATCCAATAAGACAGGCTGAGGGTAAACAGGTGGTTTTATTGACCTATTTTGTATGCATACTGTTTGTTTAGATATAGCAGAGCTGGTCTGTTGTAATTTAAAAGATTTTCAGCTCAAGCAACTACTTCAGGAAGAACTTTTTTCCCCTACAGTGTGAGAAAGGTTTATTTCTGTTCAGCCCCAGTTCCTAAATGATCTGAAATCACCCAAAATAACAACCCTAGAGATCTTGACCAGGCTCAAAGCCCCAGGGCTGAAAACAGTGGCTATGTGGAGCCTGACTGGGAAGCAGATGAGTGTCTCTGCCCTGGAGCAGTTGCATCCCTCAGATGGGTGGACCAGATGGCCGAGGTTGGTAGCAGCGTCAACAACACAACTTCTTTCTGCTGCCATCCCATAGTGGAGCCCATGCAAGCTGCGAGCTACCACGGCAAGTCTGACAGGCGGTGAGTGGAGGAGTCGTCATGACTCAATCATCTGTCTGCACCCTGAGACCCTGCTCCTCCCTAGTCTGGAGCTTCCCACAACTCCCGTCAACAGCAAGAAAACTGGTGGGGTTTGAAAACTTACTAATAGTTGCTCACAGATTTGCCTCAGTCAGCGCTCAGTGCCCAATGAAGGCACCTCTGATAAAATCTCAGTCATGCATCACTGCAAGGAGTCAACTGTGCCCAAACTACTGCTTCTAAATTATGTTAAACTGTTTCTAATGGCTGCAAGATCAAGCTGAAAGTGGCACTCAGTGTACATTCAAACAAGGAAACATACTAAAACTGGTGGCTTCTGATTTGCCCCAGACTGGAGCCAGTGAAGGCTGTGAAAGTCTTTGTGAAAAGCTGAGTCCAGGCTAGGAAGTCTGGATCTTGAGAGCCTTCCCAGTTTCAAGCAGAGACACTTCTGATTCCTAGCCCACAGAGATCTTGACATTTATTGGTGCTAAAGCACTCTGAACTTTTAGTCATGGGTTTAGGTTGTTCTGATTACAGCACCTACAAATTATTTTATTTTATTTTATTTTATTTTATTTTTTTATTTTATTTTATTTTATTTTTTTATTTTATTTTATTTTTTCATTTCATTACTTTTTTTTACATTATTTTGTTTTACATTATTATTTCATTTCAAACTAAGCATGGCACTCAAATAGGTATCCAGAAAAACTGGGCAAACCAAGACAATACAGTTTTATGACCTACAGTATAAGGTTTTACTGGCAAAGATGTATGAGCTCAGAGCCTGAAAAAATCCTTTACCACCTCAGCCAAGATAACTATGTTAGCAAAACCTCTAGTGCAGGTTTTGCGTAGTTTTTCTAACAGAGGAATACTCTTGCTGACTGAGCTTATGTCATTTGGAGAGGTGGTGCAACCTTTGCCAGAAAACCTCCTGCATCTCTATTAAATAGATGTTGCTGACACAGGCACGCAGTAAAGCCAGAGCAGCAGAGGATCTTCTCTTGTGCCAGAGGTTTAGGCATGATCATAAGCTCGCAACATCTTCTCCTACCCCCATCCAAATTAACTGTGAATACAAAATGAAATACAGTTTACAGAACTATATGGATTTTTGAAATATGATTTTCCTGGGGTTCATGTACTGCAGTGGACATCCTCAAGCTACCTTTAAACAATCCAGCTCAAGTATCAGATGCTTTTCAGTTATGTCAAATACTGCGCATGGCAATTCTGGCTGCTTCTTACTGGCATGTATTGGTCCTCATGGAACTACACGTTCCTAGGAACAAATCACTTTTGAGCTCATATATTAGAGACAAGGCAATGTCTCCCAACTGCAGTCAGCAGCATAGGAACTTTAATGCTTAAACTGATCAGGTTTCATATGCTGTTACTGGTTGAGATTGGTGGAAGCTGTTGACCCTTCAAAACTTTGTTTTCATGCCAGTGAGACACAAAGAGCCTTCCCTGGCTCGCATCTTCAATTCTGGGAGTGCAAACTGCAGCTGTCAGGAAGGAGAACCATCTAGCTGACTCTAGGTAGATCCAAAGCCTTCAAGTCTCCTTTCATAGAATCATAGAACAACCAGGTCGGAAGAGATCCACTGGATCATCGAGTCCAACCATTCCTATCAATCACTAAACCATGCTGCTTAGCAACTCGTCCACCTGTGCTGTAAACACCTCTAGGGAAGGTGAATAAACCACCTCCCTAGGTAGTCCATTCCAGTGCCCAATGACCCTTTCTGTAAAATTTTTTTTCCTAATGTCCAGCCTAAATCTCCTCTGGTAGAGCTTGAGGTCATTCCCTCTTGTCCTGTCCCCTGTCACTTGGGAGAATAGGCCAGCACCCTCCTCTCCACAACCTCCTTTCAGGTAGTTGTAGAGAGCAATGAGGTCTCCCCTTAGCCTCCTCTTCTCCAGGCTAAACAACCCCAGCTCTCTCAACCGCTCCTCATAAGGCCTGTTCTCCATCCCCTTCACCAGCTTCATTGCTCTTCTCTGGACTCACTCTAGACCCTCAACATCCTTCTTGTGGTGAGGGGTCCAGAACTGAACACAGGATTCAACTGAATTCATTTGAATTCAACTGGACACAGTATTTCCTGACTATCTCTCAGCAGCAGTCCAATGCCAAACATCCCAGTAACCTTCATCCCTGAAATATCTCAATATGCATTTAAAAAGTGATTGGTTTCTGTTTTGTAGAATCAGAGAATGGTTTTGGTTGGAAGGGACCTTAAAGGTCATCCAGTTCCAACCTCCCTGCCATTGGAATCAGTTGACCTTTTGACCAAACCCTCATGTCTAACATATATTTTTGGTGTGCAAGGAAACTATTTGCTGAAGGCCGACATTTTGTGCTCTAGGTCATGGAGCACATCCCCCCCACCAGCTTGTTTTGGTTTGAGTTGTTGTGAGTGAGATCACACAATCATAGAAACACTTAGTTGGAAAAGACCTTTGAGATCATCAGGTCCAACCATACCTGCCCATGACTAAATCATATGCCTGAGCACCACGTCTACCCATCTTTTAAACACCCTGAGGGATGGGGATTCAACCACGCCCCTGGGCAGCTACTTCCAGGGCCCAATGACCCATTCAGTAAAGAAATTTTTTCTGATGTCCAATCTGAACCTGCCTTTGTACAACTTGGGGCCATTTCTTCTTGTCCTATTGCCTATCACCTGGGAGAAGAGACTGGCACCCACCTTGCTACAACCTCCTTTCAGGTCATTGTAAACAGTTCTGACGTCTCCCTTCATGCTCCTTTACTCCAGACTAAGCAATCCCAGGTTCCTCAGTCACCTCTCATAACCCTTGTCCTCCAGACACTTGACCAGCTCCATTCCCTTCTCTGGTTAAATTTCAGCCCTCAATATCTTTCTTGCAGTGAGAGGCCCAGTAGTGATGTAAAGATGTAGTGGACCCTGTTCAAAGATTTTTACCCACACAGTACAATACCAGTTTATGCGATGTGATGGGCTTTCTACTGATCTGTTAGACTTCGTTCATACTAGACAAAAGGCTGGGAGGTTTGTGAGCAAGGTGAGTCAGCATTCCTACACTCATACTATTAGCACAAATGCCTACGTTTGAGAACTTGGTGTTCACCATGTTATTACAGGTCCTTGAAGGCTTTTCTCCTGTAAGCTCTCCATCATAAGACACTATGGACAAAAGAATCTGGAGAATTGCATTATTAAATTTAAAGTTTTCATAAAGATGAAGCCTGAGGCTTTTATACTAGAAAGCTATGAGTTTTCTTTGCACTGTTCACAAAATATTAGCAATATTAGGCGTGTTATGTAGAGGCATTTTCTTGTTATGTTTTTTTTACTAAGCTATGCATAAGAGATATGACCCTTATGCTTTTTAAATCTTGATTTCTTTAGATTTAAACATTTTTAAATAATCATGATTTATTTTAAGAACTTGTATGTCGAATGTGAGGTACGTCTAGAAATTTTCAGTGGAAGTTCTGCAGCAGATACTGGATTACTGTGTGAACTGTGACAAGTCCTAGACTCCAGATGCTCTAAAGCAATCTGTTCTAATATGTTCATGCATTATTATTACTGTTGCAGTGTGATTTATTGCTGTAGAAAGTTATCACACTTGTAGGTTTAATATCCAATAGATCTTTGAATGAAGTATCAGAAAGTACTTGACTGTGGCCATTCTATGATTGTATCTCTGCATATGTTTTCTTTTGCTGTTTAAAAACTGAAGTCTATCAGATTTTTTTGTCTACTGTAAGCAGGGATTTTATCACATTTCTGTGAATTCATTTAGGGAAATTTATTCTTGACACTGATTGAGAATGAGAACTAGTTTAACTTTGGATTATTTATTATTTTTGCCATGTGCTGTTCAAATGTAGTTGCTCAGTAATTCTAATCCCTAATAAATAATACTGCAGGAGCACTTGAGAATGTAATTCTGTTTTAAGATGTGCAGAAAACTGAGAGTGTGTCAGAAATTCAAGAATTCTGTCCGTGAAGCAGTGAAAAGTCTTGGGAATGCCAGACTGACAAACTTACACTACAGACATACAGAAATATATGTTTCGTGGTGAAGAGGAGTTTATCTTTTTATGAGTTGCTGCTGAGGGGCCTGGGTCCATTTAGTCTGGAGAAGGGGAGGCTGGGGGGAGACCTCATGCTCTACAGCAACCTGAAAGGAGGCTGGAGTGAAGTGAATGCAGGTTGCTTCTCAGAAGTGACAAGTGATAGGATGAGAAGAAATTACCTCAAGCTGTGCCACGGGATGTTTGGAAAACTTTCTTTACTGACAGAATGGTGAAGCACTGGCAGTGGCTGCACTGTGCAGGGGTGAAGTCCTTGTCCCTGGGGTGATTCACAAATTGTGTAGACATAGTACTTGGGGCATGGTTTAGTAGGCACGGTGGTGCCTACTAAACAGACAGTTGTCTGTCTGATACTGAGTGAAAGGAGAGCCAAAGATGATCTTGAATGACTGTAGACATATACCAAATACCGAGGAAATCACATGGCTACCAAGAAAGTATGACACTTCCTTCCAAAACTGCTAAGTAAAACTTGCCCTCTTGCACACCATTCCTGGCACATGATCACTTCTCTCTTCCTATCTACCTATCTACTTTTACAAGTATTTCAGAATCCAGATGATGCCATTTTAATCAACCAGACTTTCTAGTGGAAATTCATTTCACTTCTGGAAATCATTTGGGACATTTGGACAGGGGCTTCCAATTCAGTTTTCTCTGAAGAGAATTGAGTTTACACAAGCCAAAACCTCATAGAGACCCAAATCAGTACAAGGCAACTGGAGCCAATGGGACACTTGTGTCAAAAACATATTGCCCCAAGACAAATGTGTATGTAGACATGCCCATTCAAGCCCAGCATGTACTGTGTAAGCACCATGCCACACCTGAAATTGCAATAGAAAGCAGGGGAAGTTGATGAAATTTCTTTTCAAAAGTTCAAGAAAAAGTAAAATTCAGGGGCATTTTTTCTCTTTTTTTCAATCCATTTTTTCTCATTCCAAATTACACGCAACTCAGTTGAGTAAGTATGCCACAAATATGAAGTGATGAGGTCGATTTGATTGTCTAACTCCATAAAAATAAAAGAGGTCTGTTTTAACATCCTTTTACCTTTCTCAAACATTTGAATTTTTAACCATTTTTAATTTGTTAGAATAGTTATGCAGGGTATGGAATCAGTGCTGCAAACAGTTATTTACATAAGCCTTTTACCTAGAGACTAGATGGGATATTAATGAATTTTCATGTTTTCAGGATCAGACTTTTGAGCTTCCTTTTAGCACACTGATGCTTTTGTTTGATGCGAGTCGTACTGTAAAATAAGGCTGCTGTGTATCATCACCTGGATCCATTCTCCTTGCTTATTATTATCAGTTAATGCCTTCTTGTAGCACAGAACTTGAGCTGTTATGCTAGAAGCTGTGTCGTGGATGTGACATGCCATGTTGTGACATTTCTGTGTCACTTAAAGATGGACACACTAGACTCCTTGTTTAAGTGAAGGTTTATACCCTTGATCCTTTCTCTACTTGATATATTGATTTTGTCTGTTTTCTTTCCAAGTTGGCTCATAAGGGCATGGACACTTACCAAACTTGTGTCTTCTGGGCTGGATGTAGAGAAATCTGATTAATTGAAGCTCAGTTAATCCCTTAGATCCTCTTTGCTGCTTTATCCATGAGGCCTTGTCCTGACCCTAACACTGGCTGAGTTATCAAAAAATCCTCTCATTGTCAACCTCGGTCTTCTTACTGTTCTTTGTGAAGTGAATACCATTCTGCAGGCACCCACAAAGCTAAGCAGCAGCCACGAGCAGCATGTTGGATATTGCATATTATTCCCCATATCACAGATAATCTGGAAAGCAAAGACTGGGAACCATGTGAAGAAAGAGTATGAAGGGATCGTGATCAGTGGCTGCCAGTTCTTCAGTGAGCACAGAGAAATCTAGAATAACAGATCTGGTGGAGGTCTAGAAACAAGAAGGACATGGATCTGTTGGACCGAGTTGATCCAAGGGCTGAAGACCCTTCCTTATAAGGACAAGCTGAGAGAGTTGTACTTGTTCAGCCTGGAGAACAGAAGGCTGCAAGGAGACCTTAGAGCAGCTTTCAGCACTGACGGGAGCTCAGGAAAGATGGGAAGGGACTCTTGGTCAGAGAGTGCAGGGATAGGATAAGGAGGAATGATATTAAGCTGAAAGAGGGGAGATGGAGATGATATCTTAGGGAGAAATGTTTTCCTGTAAGGGTGATTTTGTGATTGGAAGAAAAACGTGATGTACTTAGATGAAGTGGGTGGCTATTTTTTTAAAACAGAAATGTGGGACACAATAGCTTGAGAAAAGGCTGCTTTTTCCAAAGCAGAATGTTCTCTTTCTTCTCACTGGTCATTAGCAGTGCTTCTGAAGACCAACCCTTCATGGATGAAGTCATGCTGGAACACAATGACCTGGTGACAATTTTAAGCTTCCCCCAGCATGTAATAACTCTGAGTAATTGGTAGGTACATGCACTTCAAGGACAATGACATTTTTGCTCCATTGCCTGTTTAAATCATAGCATTTTGTGCAAGGAAGGGCAACCAAATGTGTGTTGGAATGCACAGCACTACTACAGGAACACAGTACTATGAGGGTGATACTACCTTACCTGTTATGTAATGACAAAGTATTGGATCTTTGAGAAGGCTGATAGGAGAAAGGACTAGCCACAGCAATCCCAAAAGCACCCTGGTTTACCTGTTCAGTTAAAGTATCATCTCTTTGCTGATCATCTCATACACATAGCCCTGCCTGATAAAGGAGATAATAAAGCTGCTGTCTAAAAACCTGTATTTTCAAATGTTCAGCAGATCTGAACCACATTTGGGGCCTGGTTTAATTGTAAAGAGCTTAATGGAATAGAGTGGAGTAGAGTGGAGTGGAGTGGAATTCAGTTAAGTTGAGCTGAATAGAATAGAATAGAATAGAATAGAATAGAATAGAATAGAATAGAATAGAATAGAATAGAATAGAATAGAATATTGCAGATACAATATTTATGAGTCTTAACTTCTGCTGAACCAAGCTGTTCAACGGTCTGAGTGACTCAGCACTTTAAGGTAAAGAATTTATGGGTGCTTGAGAAGTCCATTAAGGTTTGAGAAGAAGTATTCAAGCACTTAAAAGTTAGCATCAAATAGTTAGCACTTAATAAAAGAAGCATCAATAAAACCCTTTATTTAGAGGCCCCACCTTCCTCTGGTGCTCAGGGGTTTCACCTTTAGTTTAGTAGAATCACTAGTGGTTCCTGTAATGGCCTGAGGAACATCCGGAGAGCTTCGCTATTCTTAAATACAGTTTTGTAATTGAGGGATTTTTGACGTCTTTATATTTACAGTGAAATTTAGTGCTTGGTATCAGATGTTTGGCTGGCTGAACATGTCAGTATTCTGTTACAGCTGAAAGAAGCTCAGCCTCCTAAAATAGATGCTGTTTTGTCCTAAAAATGTGGATTTGTACCCCCAAACGTAACTCCTATGTCTTATCCTCCAAAAATTCTATATATTAAATGGGCCATACAGGAGTATAAATGGTGAAGAAACTGGTAGGTGTGGAAAGGCTTCACATGTAGAAAGGTTAGTCTGAAGCGGTTCTCCATACACACTTGCCTAAGCTCGCCAAAGCTCAGCTGAATTCCTAAGTCATCTAGAACAGAAATTAACAAAGACAGAGTACTTATGAAGGTGGGCACTTGATTTTAGAATGCTCCCCAGAGCATTCTCTTCTCCAGGCTGAACAATCCCATCTCTTTCAGTTTGTCCTTATAGTGCTCCTACTCTCAGATCATCTTTGTAGCCCTCCTTTGGACACAGGAGTTTGCATAAGGTGGGGATAAACGGTATTATGCCTCACAAATCTGAATCAAGGTGTTTATTTTAAAGTTTCCAATGCAAAGTATAATTCACATCCCCAATGTAGAAATCGCTTTTAAATCAGTGGGTTTGGAGGTGCGGCCTGTATGCTGATAAGCAGTTGCCAAAGCAAGAACAAAGAATGCCTGGTTTTAGAAATGTTGTGTGTGTTGCCATTTATACAAAAGGGAGATGGAAAAAAAATCAACTTTAGTGCAGCATGCATGATGACAAAGATACTAGTTGCAAAATGCTGGTTTTATAAGAATAATTCATTATACTTTCTTTGATCCAGTGTTACAAATTAGGGTCACTCGTGTCAGGAGATTAAAACCTTTTTGTCTCTCTTTGATATCAAACTATTCTTTCCCAGTCCCTTTTATCTTGCAGTGCAGCACTGAATTCCAATACATCTTTGTCAGTTCACTCATATTATTTGCAGCAATCATTTAATTGGTTTTAGAATTAATATTATTTAGTTGTACTGTCATTTGCAACAACAGAAGCTCTTTAATGTCCTAAAAATGTTGAGAGGCTCTGGCATTAGCTGGGTAAGGATATGTATAAGAGAGACCACAAAGAATTCAAGGACCATGGTGGGAGTGCAAGGTAGCTAAATTGGATAGAAAAAGAGAAAGAAAAACCCATACAAGTCAAAGTAAGATTGTACATCAGAAAAACTACAGCAATCTACTGAAAATTAGTAGATGATAGTCATGAGTAGCTTACAGTGAACCACAGGTACCAGCTTCCCTGAAGCACAGAAATAGGAACTTGGAGAAGCCTGTAAAAGGTGTCCTCAGGGAATCTTCCATTTTTTCACTATGATACCTTTAATCCTAGAATTGTCAAGCCACATGGAAAATAATAGGACTGAATAGTTCAGTCAGTTAAAAGTTAGTATTATTTCTTTTATCAAAAATATTAGGTCTTTCTGTGTTTCTGGAGCTGTTAGGATTTGTATAAACTTTAAAACAAGTGAAGTCAAGTATTGAACTTGTATTGCTCTTTCTTTTTTTTTAATTTAAGATTATTATCTGTGACTAAGCAGACTTTATTCAATAGAAAGAAAGAACTTTAAGCCAATATTTTTTAACAGATGATCCAACGAGAGGCGGAAGTAAAGAATAGGGTAACTGCTGTGGCGTTGACAGACTCTGTTCACAATGTGTGGCACCAAGAAGCTGGGAAAACTATTCGAGAGTGGATGCGAGAGGTGAGGCTGGGTTTTTTTAAAAAGCTGGGGTATATACCTCTGTATATAGCTCTATAAACACGTCTTTATCTGCTGACCTCTTCTGTTTCTTTAGGGTATGAAAGACATCACGTTACAGGACTGTTGAAATTGTATGCCCATACCAGCCCCTAAAATAACTGAGATTAAAGCTATTTCTGAACTTCAAAGTTAGCAGTGAAAATAATAAGAACCAAGTTCAGTTTTTCTGCCTGCTGCACAGCAATATGGAGACATGTTCCAAGACAGCCCATGTGTTGCCTGGTATCTGGAGCAAAGTCCTGAGTGAACCCAGCACTCCTGGTTTGACCTGCTGATGGTTGAGAAGTTCCTCTAAGCAATTCATGACTCAGTTTGATGATTCTCACAGCTATCAAAAAAATCTTTCTCTCAGTGGTTTTGTGAGGTTTAATTACTCCTGAAGTGCTCTGAAATTTTCTAATGAGAAGTACAACTGTACAGTTACCAACAACTCACTGGTCCAAGGTGATCTGGTGACGGTTCATGGCCAGCATCACCAAGGTCCACCCTTGGGTGAAAGAACATTCATTACTCTTTTAATACTTCAGTATGGAGTAGCTCAGATTTTAAAAATCATATTTTTTTAAAGCAAGACCGACTAAACTTCCCTTTATGAGTCTTTTCCTTGCTAGATCAGTCTTATGTCTCTGGTCTGTGTTTTCTACATTGCTGTAGCAGAATGCTAAAACAACAGGTGCACATAGCAAATTTAAAATAATTGCATCCTGCACTTTTTGTTAGATTTTACTCTTCCCCATGAATTTAGTGCAACTTTCTGTATAGACTGCCTATTCCTGACTTAACCTTACAGTTTTATAGGCCATGACTGATGGGAATTGAGAATCACCTGGGATGCAGCCTGACAGCTCTGACTTAAATGTTAAAAATATAAAGAATGGTAACCCCTAAAGGCTCTGTCAGAAAAATCCCCATTTTCTCTATGGGAAATCAAAACCTTAAAATATATGTTATGTAGTAAAACTGAAATTTTAAATCCTGTAATTTGAATCTGACAACTCCATTTTTCTTTAAGCATTTAGTCTGAATAAGGCTAGTGTGTTACCTTTAATTTCATTTGAAGAAAGTAGATCTTAAAGAATAAGTTATATGATTAATGGCCTAAAAAGTGGATGGAGTGTCATAACTTACATTAGCATTGAAAATCTCCTATAAGAAAGAAGAATTTTACATATGTGAAGTGTGGCTGAGTGGTATTAAGACTAGCATATCACCTGGATATCTCTTACTTTAATCAGGTTTAAGGCTACTGGTAAAATGAATAATAATTAAAATATACACCTAATCGCTGCCTGTCTGTAGGGCTAATTGCTGTCATTGAAAGAATGAATTGTTAAAAAAGTAATTCTTCATTGGAGCTATCTCTCCTGTATCATTGGTGGCCTATTTTTAGTACCTATAGAAGTCATGATTTTTGAATTTATTAGGAGCTGTGATGAATGATAAAACAAATCATCCATTTACATATCTTGACACTGCTTTCGAGAATATTTATTTCTTACAGGCAAGTGTCACATTGTATATAAAAGCTGGTTAATTGTGTGCTAATATTCTGTATTATCTCCATCTCTCTGATGTAGTGTTCTATCAGTAGTTAATATTAATTTTACTTATTTCAAATGAATGTAATACTTAATAAAAATTCTACTTCTTTATAATTTTTACCCTCTTACATTTGCAATTTCACATTTAGCTGTTAATTAAAATTATACATGCAAATTGTAAGATGTATAATGCTTTACTACTTTAAACCTTAAAGCCTTTGTGAAATGCTTCCATTTTAAATATTTTTTACTAAAAATGCTGCATTACTGGGTAGAGTGTTTGTTTTCTTTTTTTTTTCCATCTAGTTCAATAGTTTCATTGATCTACTGTTTCTTACAAAAATCTGCCATGCTTTGTGAACTTCACTTTCTAATCTCATACAGCAACCCTTCCTTTATGTTGTTCCTGCTCTCCCTGGTCCCAGAACAGTAGGGTTGCCTTGACAAATCTATTCAAAAGCCATTCCTCGCCCTTTATTGGTGGGGACTGAAGCCTTTGAAATTCTCTCCTCACTGCAACACAGCTGACATCTTCTTCCAGACAGAATGAATTAAGGAAATACAATAAGACACTTGATCTACCAGTCAAGGATCTTTCCACAGTGAGGACAGACTCCATGGTGCACAACTAGGGCAGCAAACATCTACAAATACACAATACATGCTTGTTTACCAGAATAGCAACCGTCCATTTTTACAGTCATGATTGATGGGAAGATTTTTTAGAAATCTGTCTGAAAATTCATTGGGTCTTTCCAAAAAGTTCTGTGTTTTTTTTTCTTTTTCCCTTAATGAGGTTAATCAAGTTTTCAGAAAGAGAAAACTCAGATTTGTGATAAGGGAAGCCATGTAGATCTCATAGTTCAGCTGGCTATCCTGCTGAAAATGTAATTGCTTTATAATTAAATCTTTGGTTCAGTAGATTTTGTTTATTTGCAGCATATTTTATTAAATATGTGTTATTTAGTACTTTAATTCATAGACTTCTTTGAATAGATAGCACTTGGAGCAAAAGCTGTTAAAACTTCATGGTAAATTTACCCTACTCAGAGATTTGGGAGTGAAAGGTAAATGTAGATACTTCCTGAACATAATTCCCCAAAGACCAGTATTGGCCTTTTTAAATGTTTATGTCCAGTTCATCTCAGCTATATTTTCAATTATTTAAATATTCATCTGCTGTCTTAATGGCTTTCATTCTGTTAAAATTTGTTGTTTTGCAACTGCACAACCATTCTTTCCACGGTGTACTCCATCAAAACACCCTAAAAAACTCTGATTTCTTAATGTTGGCAACCAAGCAGCTCAGTGTTGATGTCAACCCCTATTGAACCACGATAGAATGGAAAAGCTTTAAATCTGCAGTGGGTAATTCAGGCACTGGTTGGTCCAAGCACCTACTTTATTCCACGGGCACTCAAAGAAGTACTTAACAACATGCTACTTAAGAGCACTGCAAACCTCCTGAATTATAGTCTTGATCTTTTTGCTTATTCAGAGTGAGAATAAGTTAGTGCAGTTTACCTTCCTGTCTCTTTTGGGACTGCTGTGTACATTAATTTGAATATTTTGATCTGAACATTGTCCTTACTTACAAAGTCTGTATTTATGTTTTCTCTGAGTTTTTGGCTTACCTGCAAATTAACTGCCTGCTTTTACAGAACTGCTGTAACTGGGTGTCCAGCTCTGAGCCCCGGGACACTTCAGTGGAGTCCATGCTGCCAGACTGCCCCCGTGTCTCTGCAGGTATGTCAGTTTGTAGGGAACTGCTATACTTGTTTATGCTGAGAGCAGTTTGTTTATTTCAAAATGCATTTTAACCCTTCTGTAGCAACAGCTGGTTGAAAGCATATGGCTGCCAATATTTTATACAGCCCATTGTTAATTTTCCTTCGTTTGCTTTGTGTGGGATTTAAGTTCTCTTGCCTGCTTGTAAATTATACTTTTTTGTCTTCTTTTCTCTTTGGTTTTAGGTAATTGGTGGCATTATAGGCAGGATTCAAGAAAAATAATAGCAATGATGAAAAGGGGGAATTGTACTACTGAATAAATATCTAACTTTATGTAGTCAAGAAGTGCATTGATGGAAGGTGCAGCTAAGTGAAAGAAGACGCTTTCCTGAATCCTGATCAACAAAAGTCTGGTTTATGTAGCAAATTATTTACACTGTCCAAGAATCTTGGTTTCAGTTATTTTGGAAATATTCAGCTATGCTCTTTCATTAATGAATCATGAATCATAAATCATAAGGAGCACATGAAATAATACACAGTGAGTTTTGTTAATGTGTAGCAATTCCAGAAAGTAGTTGTAGTTGTCAGTGTAGCAGGAAAATCTCAAATCTTTGTAAGAAAGTTATCTAAAATACATAAAGCTGTTACTCAACTTTCATGTTTGATTATCAGATTTACTAAAAGCCATAGGTAGCATATTTCTGCAGAATGTAAAATCAGGTTCAAAGGAAGACAAAGCCTATACAATATTAATTTAAAAGCTAGAACAGTGTTTGACCTTGCTCTGTGAGACGCAGTTGTTCGTTTGACAAGTTAGAGATTCATATCTATCTGGATTTGTGAGGCTGCTAATGAGACCTAACCCTGCATATGAAATCTGGTTTACTGCGGGATATTTTAGAGCCTTGCAAAAATTTAGAGGTATTTGTTTGATAGCTCACAATGACCAGAAACCTATAATCACATTTCTGCTGTGGTTTGGGATCTAAGCACACAGATAATCAGCTCTGCACAGGCACAGCACAATAGAATTGATGTTGCTCTTTAGTTACTTAGGGAAATGAAATATTACTAAGATTTTCATAGGTTCAACATTCATTTACCAACTTTTTGCTCCTTTAGGGAGGAGTGCTGCAGTTTAAAAGAGATATACTATTCAACAGCAGAATTCCTTAGAATAGTATTAACTTTCAGTCTCTGTCATCTGCATTGCTATTGTGCAGGAGTGCATGTTATAGAGACCGTTTCAGTCAGGTAAATAAGGGCTGGAGTGGCAGCCACACAGCATTTATAGTGTGCTTGCCAGTACTGAACCCCGCCATCTGAGCTTCTCTTTCTTCATATTCATCCTATGTAAATAATGTAAAAGGTATTCTATAAAATAAATGCTAAGCGTTATATGAAAAATAGACTGGTACTTTAATTTAAGTGTGAATACATCGTAATATTACATTTCTGTTGAGGATAGGTCAAATCAAGTATAGTATTTATACTCCCCTTAATGAACTCCCAGCTACACTGAAGTTTTTAGTAGAATTAATTTCAGCCAATGAGAGCTGTGAAACTTTGCTAATTGTGTTTCATATGTACATATAATGCCACTGAATTGAGAGTAATGATGTTTTAGAAGTTCTTGTCAGAGATTTTGGACAATGACTTAAATGGAGGCTAACTATTTCCAGCTTGGTTCTTCATAACATAAGGAGAGTTTAAATAGTGCAGCTTTATGTGACTACTGCTGGATTATCAATTTGCTCATATGCTTTTGTTTATATTTCTTGTTTTCACATATTATATGGACAACTGTAAGACATTTACAGAGGAACAAGTCAATAATTCCTACAGTGTGTCTGCATGAGCAATCACATAAGCCTGCATTAGGGTAATCTGTAATAAAGTTATGAAATGCGATTGGATGTAGGAGCATTAGTATTTAATGTGAAAGTTTTTATTTCACTCATTTCCTGAGAATTGCAGTACTGGAACAGCCCACACTCAAATACTGGCAGCATTGCCCTTGGTATTTTAGTGAATGACAGTGAGAGTAATCAGAGAAATGAGATTTTTTTTTAAGTAAGCCTTTTGCAGAAGGAAGATTCACTTCTCTTTTCTGCTGGTTATACTACAGTCTCTTGCTTACATTCCCCTTAAAAATCGCTAGAGAGAAATAAATGGCCATCAAACTGGAAAAACAACTTATATTTCCAGATAGAGTCATTTGAGCTTTTGATTAGGGCATTATTAAGTTATTAAAATGTTTGACATAATTCATTCATGTCTTACACAGTTACAAAAATGGATGAAGACACTTTAATAATTAAATGTTATGGGTGCAAGAACAAGAGTAAAGAAAAAGCAAACCATAATAAATCCATTCTCTGTCAATTGTGGCAAGTGATGAGGTATTGTGAATGCCTCCCCTTTGTGGTCTTTTCTCCATGTCTCATAGATTTGGTTGCATGTAAGTGTCATAGTTCATCATCACCGGTTATCATCACACTGAAGGGATTGTCCTCTAAAATTTCCCATTTAATATAGTTATCCTGTGTGCTGAATATAATGCTAAAAAGCCTCCCATGCTGTGTTCAGAGACATATTTCCCAGCTCAAATGTCTTCCATCTGACCTGGAGCTCCTGTTGAGGCTATCTGTCCAACACTACCCATCTTCCTACCCTCACATATTTTCCCAACAAGCCCAGGCATTCTTCCTTATTAGAAAGAGTCCAACACTCTTTCTCTGTCATTCATATTCTGTCAGACAGGGCTGTCCATCCTTGTTCCTCTCTGCTCCTTTTCTGGCTCACAGCCCTTTCTGGTTTCCAACTTTGGACCATTGTAAGGTGAGGTCTTTGGTTACGGCACTGTCATCTCAGAGTCCTGAAGAAGCTCTCTGTCACTCATCACAGAATCACAAACTCCTAGAATCATGGAATCATGGAATGGTTTGGATTGTAAGGGACCTCAAAGCCCATCATTCCAACACGCCTACCATGGGCAGGGGTACCTCCCACTGGATCAAGTTGCTCCAAGCCCTATCTAACCTGGCCTTGAACACTTCTAGGGATGAGGCAGCCACAGCTTCTCTGAGTAAACTGGGCCAGTGCCTCACCACCCTCACAGGAAAAAAGTTTTTCCTAATAATCTAATCTAAATCTCTCCCCTTTCAGATTAAAATCACTACCCTGAAGCCTTCAGTCTGCATTTAAAAAATCATCTCTTCCCCTCTACTTTCAGCCCTCCTTGAGGACCTGTGTTAGACCTGAGGTCACCTTCTGCCTCAGTCTTAATACACCTTCCAAAGGGGGTCAAACCAGAAGACCTCTCGTCTGTCTCAGAGGAGATGGATCTGTTTCCTATCTAAGATATAAGTAAATGTAGAGTGGAGAAAGATGAACGCTTTAAAAACATGCATTAAAGATCATCATGTAAAATGTATTTGGGGGGAAATATTACTGGTTAGGAGATTGGAGGTCAACTTGTAGTTTGATATAGACAATGGGATGGAGGTTGAGTTTTAGTGGCAGGTTGTATCATGTTACTGCCAACCACAGCTGCAGTTCACTTCATGTCTCTAAGACCTTAAAATATTTCTTCTGATTCTAGACCAGGGAGTTCACATACCTTTGAGAAAGCATCCTACTGAAGCAGCTGCTGGGTGGGAACAGCTGGAAGTGAAGATAGGCAAAAGCATAACCATGGATGTGCATCCATCTCTGTTGCTGTTCAGGAATTACATTAATTTGATTTCAGGATACTGACCTGAACATTATTATTTTGGAGTGCCTCATGGGAAGCACATTAATGTTTGGATAAGATACATTCCTTAGCTCATGTTTCTACCAGTGAAAGCCTTTTATTTAGGAGAGAAGATGGAACTTTTCAGTATTTTGCCAAAGTGGATATACACCAACACTCATTTACATAATCAAATAATAAGAAGTTATTTTAACATTAGTAAAATTAATTGCCTAATCAAATCCTTTTAAAGCCTTTTAGTTGACCCCCAAAATCACTAGTTATTCTTTAGTGGTTTGCAGCCAGTGTAGTTAAAACATTGTAAAATAAGGGAATTATAACATCAAAAGACAAACAAGATGACATAATGAAATGAAACATTGACAGTAATCAAGAAAAGCTCTATTCACAGAGGAGCCTAGACTTGAATATATGTCTCTGTAATAAGGAAGAAAGTGCAAGAATTAATTCTTGTAGCTGAATAAAGTGGTGTCAGACTACTGGAATTAAAGCAAGCTCTTAGTTTTAGGGGACAGGTATGACTCATACTGATGGGGATCTGAACAGTACCCTTACTAGATCCTCAGACAGTATTCCCCGGTACTAAACATTTAGTCCAGTTTTGTATGGTATGTAAAGCATTTCCTTTCATTTAGGCAAGCCAAGCACAACTTCTTTTTTTTTTTTTCACTCTGAATTCAGTAAAGGTCATTAATATAATTTTTAACAGGCTACTGCGGGCGTTTGGGTTTTTTACAGGTAAATAAATAGAAGGGAGAGAATGGCTTCATAGAATGACTGAGGTGTGAAGGGACCTCTGGGTGTCATCTGGTCCAGCTCCAGCTCAAGAACGGCCACCTGCAACCAGTTGTCCAGGACTTTGTCCAGACACCCATAAGCTCCAATGCATGTCAATAAAGAAACCATAGTCGTGGTAATTAATAATCACATAAGGCTGTGGGGTTTTTACTGGTATACTTGCCCTAACTTCCCCCATAGTGTCATGCCATAACCATGTAGTGTGTTGGATGGCTGTGTAAGGTGTAAATCCATTTTTGAGTGACCATGGAATAGAGATAGTGGTGTTTGTCCACATTAAGGTAAGACAATTGGCTTTGCTGATGTCAGCACCAAATGGAGATCCTTCACATAACAGAGAGATTCAGAAAGTCATTGTTTCCCTGCTTTGCCTTTTAAAAGGCTTTTGTCATCCAGAGGGACCTTGGCAGGCTTGAGAAGTGGGCTTGTGCGAACCTCTCAGGGTCCTGCACTGGGGCTGAGGTAGTCTCAAGCACAGATACAGGCTGAGTGGAGAATGGATTGAGAGCAGCCCTTAGAAGAACTTGGGGTGCTGGTGAATGAGAAGCTCAACACGAGCCAGCGAAGTGTGCTCATAGCCCAGAAACCAACCATATCCTGGGCTTCATCCAAAGTCGTGGGACAAACAGGGCAAGGGAGAGGAATATACCCCTCTGCTCTGCTGAGATCTCAGCTGGAGCCCTGAGTCCAGTTCTGGAATCCTTAGCAAAGGAAGGACTTGGAACTGTTGGAGCAAGTCCAGAGCAGTCCAGGAAGATGATCTGAGGACTGGAGTATTCCCATATGAAGCCAGGCTGAGAGAGTTGGGGTCATTCAGCCTGGAGAAGAGAAAGTTCTGGGGAAGCCTTAGAGCAGCTTACAGTTCTGAAAGGGGTTCCAGAAAAGCAGGAGAGGAGGTCTTGATCGGGGAGTGCAGAGACAGGACAAGGGGCAATGCTTTTGGAAGAAATATTTTCTTGTGAGAGTCAAGAGGTCCTGGTTCAGGTTGCCCAGGGAAGTTGTGGCAGTCCCATCCCTGGAGGTGTTCAAGGTCAGGTTGGATGGGCTTTGAGCAACTAGATTCAGTGGAAGGTGTCCCTACGCATGGCATAGGGTTGGAACTGCATAGGCTTTAAAGTCCCTTCCGACCCAAACCATTCTGTGATTCAAAGGCTTTTTACTGGGAGAAAGGAAGGAGGGCTGCTGATTATTTCTGACAGATCTTGTCCCAACAAGGAGCAGGGTTGTCATTCATTGAGCTTCTCCATAAAAACATGGACAAAAGCATTCCTGGGTGCATTAAACACACACTATGTACTTTTTTTTGAGGTTTTTCTGTATGCACCTAAGAGACTTGCAGTTCAAAACAAATGAAAGATGAGATTCTGCAGAGCTCACTGAAAAACAGGGAAAAGCTTGTTACCTGCTGGTTTTGAGTCCTTGGCGTAGTTTGATTTAATATCAAGGCAAGAATATGGTACTAAACAGTCCCCTCAAGACTGCTGCTTTGTGCTAAGTAATAGAATAGTATCAATAATCCTTCCATGGGGCTACAGTAAATTTAAGTAAAGTTATTCTGGAGTGTTAGATCTGCTTAAAAGCACTGATCCAAGAAAGCGAGTGCATCACTTGCATAGTGAGCCTTTCCCTGGAAGAGCAAGTGCACAGCCTGCCCCAGCATGCGCTTGCACCAACTCATCAGATAAAGCTCTTGTTGCAAAGCTAGTGTTGGTACCAGGGAAACTAGGAATTGCCTGTTTAGATTACAGAGGTGGTTGTTTCTGTTGGCTGTGCCTAACAGGCGACTTCCACCCACTGTTCTAAGGATTCAGTTGTATATTTCCGTAGAAAAGCCTTGTGTAGCTGTAGATGCACCCCATGCTGAGCAGATCGTGGGATTCAAACAGGAGGATCTCCAGTAAGGTTAAATGGGCTCCACAGCACTGCAGGGTCTGTGTGCAGAGGTAATTGCATGACTCAGGCTTTTGACAGCCATAAGGAAGGATCAACTTATTTCCCCCTGCCTTTTTTCCCCTCAGCTTTGCTTGTACCATGCTATTCTGCCTCTCTTACACATTTATGTGTCTTGCTCAAACAAGGCAGAAACAACTGTATCAAACACTGAGACAATACCTGGCTCATCCCCTTAGTGGGTTTTAGGCCAAAATACCAATGCTGCTTGTTTTTCATTCTATAATCCGTTTGGTAAAGACTGTTCTGGGCTGTCTTCTGACATCAGTATTCTGTGACATGGAGTAAGTGTCCAATAAACATAATAATATAAGTACAAAACTACACACACTTAACAATGAGGCAGATTAGGCAACTTACATATTTTTGCTAAAAAATGTTATTTTTATGTATGTTTATTCTCCAGTCATTCATGGAGATTAAGATTACAGTAATCAGTGTTTGCTGTAGACCTCTTTACATTTTATGTCTTCGTGTGCATGTAGTTCTGTCAATAAAAGCTTTTCGCTTTGGAGAAAAGATTAAACGCCACAGCATTTTGTCAAGGTGTCAGGCTCCCGTGCTCGGCTGCACATTAATTTGTTATAAAGTATTTGCAACTCTAATGGCACAAATAGAGAAACACAGGAATCTGCAGTGTGGCAGTTGCTTCATAGCTCTGTGTCAGCAACCTGCAAGTGCTGGTCCTGCACTTCCATTTCTGCTGCTGTCCATTGTCAGGAAAGTGGAAATCATTATGGAAACTCTGAAGAATCAGCCTGTGTTAGCTGCAGCTCTGGCAGTCCAACTTTAACTAATGTCTTCTTAGCACAGCAGTAAGTAGCTTTTTCCCTGCTCCTGACTCTTCAAAGGCTTTCTGCTTTTAGAGTCCTTCTCAGCCTCAGGTGTTGCAGGCAGCTTTTCATTTCATGTGTAATACCTAGTTGGATGAGAGCTCCTATGTTGCGTTTTGAGTAGTACCACTTTGTAAAGGACAAAATCTATAAGGACTTATTTGAATGATACTGCAGATTCTATTCCAGAACACTAGATCTTCAAAAGTAAATATGAAATTGAGAATTTCTAAGTGTTGATTTAAATTACCAGCTATGTCTGCAGTCATAGAGTTTCATTTTATTAGAATTTTGTTTTTATAATCCATCTTTATGACTTCTTATATGACCAGTTACCTGTTATACCACCAGTACATGTATTTTTAGGACTAAATACTCATATTTGTTTACCATTCTACAACACATTTACGTGTATTTGAGACACTACTGATAGTAGAGAAATTATTTCATCAGAAGCTACTCTTGTGCTCAAACGTTTCTATTTATGATTGTGCATTTTTAGAGTATAGTGAACTACTTAGTGGGAGGTATGCTTTCCTCAGAGACCCCAAGGCTGTCTTTGTGCTAATAATGAATAATGTTAATTATTACAGTTAGATACTTCCTACAAAATATTTGACAATGGTTTGTCTGCCGCGACTACTGTTTCCAATACTACTTTATGCTGTCTCTTTAGTTCTTGGTATATCCATATCTGTCCTCACATTGGTTGAAGTCTTACTCTAATGTGTGAATGCAAACTCTTGAGTTAAGGGACTTTTTGTTCTGTACTTATACTTCATCTTGGTCTGGGCAGATGGCAGCAAGAATAAGTGATGCTTAGCCAATCCTCTTTGTAGCTGTGTTGTTGAAATGCTTGTGCTGGGATTCCCTACAGCATTTACAGGCACAATGTCAAGACAACAAATAATGAATACATACATGTTTTGAATAGACGGATGCAACTTTACCACAGACATTCAAGTGACAGCTCAGACTGATACTTTGAAGAGAATTTAAGTATAACTAAGTTATTGCTAAATAAAATCCCAAATCTAGTATTAATTCAGTCCACAGTGATTTTGTCTGTTGAAGGAAAAAGAACTAGAATAATAGGTGCTGAATCTTCTGGCCTCATGAAAACTATTCATAAGGAAGTGTGTGCAAAGGATCTGGATCATGAGTCCTATGAGAAGAAGCTAAGGGATCTGGGGTTGTTTAGTCTGAAGAAAATGAGGCTGAAGGGAGACGTCATCACTCTCTACAACTACCTGAAACATGTTATTGTGAGGTGGGTGTTGTTCTCATCTTCCAAGTAACAAGTGACAGGATGAGAGGAAATGGGCTCAAGTTGCACCAGAGAAGGTTTAGCCTGGATCTTAGGAAAAAATTTTCACCTAAGGGGATGCCAAGAATTGAAACCAGCTGCCCCAGGAAGTGGTGGAGTCACCATCCCTGGAAAGATTTAAAACATGCATAGATGTGGCATGCTTTAGTGATGGACTTGGCAGTGTTAGGTTTATGGTTGAACTCAATGGCCTTAAAGGTATTTTCCAACCTGAATGATTCCATGATTCTGTGGACTCTGTAAAGGTGGGAGTAAACTGACTTTTTCCTCTAGGGCATTTCAGAGTACACCCTAGCAGAAATAGACATTTTTCCACCTAATGATGCTTTTTGTGATGGCAGAAAAAGTTTTCCTTATTCTGTGGCTCATTGACACATTTTAACCCAATGCCTTCCCAGACTCTCAATGCACATAGGCAAAGCTACATCAGTGAGTACACTTGGCTCTTTATTACTTAAAAAGTGGATTAAAGGCTGAGTAAAGAATGTCTTCCATAGAGAGGAATGGAAGACCATGGTCCTTTCTCATTTCATCCCCTCTGAAATAGCTGCAGGCACCAGTACAGTGATAGTAAAACTGATTATATGAATCTTCATAAGTTTTCATTAAAAACTTTATTGGATTGAGCTTTAGTATTAATCTTTGTATTCCAAGATGCATCCACATTACTGCTAGTATTTTTTGAAAGCATTTTATGTCTTTCATCCTCAGTAGCTCTACGAAGCCAGAATTTCTATAGAAATGGCATCTGGTACATTAATGTAATTGTAAAACTTGTATTTCTGCTAGAGCTCAGCACCTCCAAGGAGGTATTCTTTAAGAGATGTGATCCAAAATTCAACAGGAAAAAGTCTGTTTGCCTTGACATAGCATCCAAATGATCATTTACATTTCAACTTGCATTTTTGTTAAAATCAAAATTTGGATTTAGTCTTCATGGAATTTTTCAAAATGTTCCCTTTCAGTTGAAAACTTTTGATCTTGTTCATAAGTCTGTATAGTTGAGGTTAGCAAAGATATTTAGATTCCTTTATTTTCCACTTATATATGCCTTTAACTTTTGATCAGATATTGTTATGCTTAAATTTATAACTTTATTTGGTTAAAGTGTTTCTTCCAGGGCATCATTCAGCATGGGCTGAAAGAATTCAAGAGATAGGAAGACCATTGATTCCTTCCCTTTATAATTTCTCAGACTATTAAGAGGAGTGGCTTGTTTCTGATTTTGCTTTGTCTGGCTTCATGTACCAACCATTAGTTCTTGCTGTGCCTTTTTCTACAAAGTTAAAGAGCCATTTAGTACATTTACTTTTTCTCCATGTGAATTAGGTACTGGAATCAAGTCAACACTCAATTTTCTTTTCAGAAATGGAATAGATTGAGTTCTTTAAGTCTCACTGCAAGTTAATTGCTCCATGTTTCAAATGCTCCTATGCATTTTTCAGTGGTGCCTCTAGTCTTTCAACATCTTTTCTTTGAAACAGACCTGTATGCTTCTCACTCATACAATGCACAGACTTCAAATCTTAAGCACCTGATTTTCTCCCATTTCATCAGCCAGTGGTAGTGTTTGACCCATTTATCCCTGTACTTTCATCACCATCAGTTTAGGAGAACCTTGTCCCAATTCCCTTTCCAGAGCTACTGTTCTTCATCTCATTTCTAAAGTGTGGTTACAAAACACTGCAGGTAGCATTTTGAAAATGAAACAAACAAGCAGATGAACACACAGACAAAAGGCTATCGTCACTCTTGCTGATAACTATTCTTCCCATCTTCATACTTACACAAACCTTACTACCAGTGAATTTATATTTACTTCCTGTGGGGTCAAATAGCCTTAGGACACTCTGTCAGTATCATCTCTATTCAATAGTTGTTGTTCCATGACAACTACATTTGCAGATTACTTAGTCTGCAAGTTCTTACAAATATTGAATAATATTGATTTTAAGTTGTTTTCACAAGTAAACAAGAATTGTACAGTTGTGCCATTTGTCCCCTCATGAATTTATGAAACATTGATCACTTTCTGCCAAATTTGAAGTTTTAGTTGTAATTAGGTTTTGCCAAGTTTTGTGGAAATAGTTCACAGCATAGAAAAAGAAATGAGGAAATTATCTTCCTAGTAAAAGGAAGACTTTTAATACCTTCTTTAAAAGACAAGAAGAAATAATTCAAAAACTAGACACAGTGGCTGGAAACTAGCAGCTAGCAAAGCAGCAGTTGCAGCCAGTCAACTGTGGCAGGTGAGTGGCTCCAGCATAATGGCAGCATACAGGGTCTTTTTTCCAGAAGTTTCATGGCAAACCTAGAAAAAAAAAAAACTTGTTGCTGGAAGGAAAAGGAAGGCAAAAAGACCTTCTAAAAATGCATAGGAAGATTGGCATAGTTTGTCCTGCTGCTTACTACAAGAAAGACATTGAAATCCTGGAGTGTGTCCAGAGAAGGGCAACGAAGCTGGGGAAGGGGTTGGAGATCAAGTCTTAAGGGGAATGGCTGAGAACATTGGACCCGTTTAGCCTAGAGGAGAGGTGACCAAGGACAAACTGTCTGCAACTACTTGAATGGATCATGTAGAGATGTTGGTGTTGGTCTCTTCACCCAAGTGACAAGTGTAGGACAAGAGGCGATGGCCTCAAGCTGCAACAGATTGGACGTCTTTCTTCACCAAAAGGGTTTTCAAGCACTGGCAGAGGCTGGACAGGGAGGTGATTTAGTCACCATACCTGGAGGTATTTAAAAGACTGGTAGATGAAGTACCTAGGGATGTGATTTAGTAGTAGATAGGTACAGTTGGATTTGATGATCTCAAAGGTCTCTTCCAGCCTAGGGATTCTATGGTTCAGAATTTTCTGGATGAATGAATCAAATGCCTGATGAAAAATTGACTATATTCTATTTGTATAGAAAACCTTATCAGCTAGGCATGTTAATTTATCAGAGTGAAACTGAGTTTATTTTTTCAGTGATACTTTACAGCAAGTTACATTGGCTTCAATTAATTTGATTTTTGTACATTTATTCCTTATTAATAAACTCCAATATCAGAGCACTATAGGTCTGAAAGTGATTTCTATTATGCGTCATCTTCATCTCACAGACCAAGGCACAAATAAATGTTCTTTCATCACTTCCTGATAGGCACTCATTTCATTACATTGTGTGATGACGCATCCTCACTGGGTGGTTTCTTCTGAACTTTCAGTTTTAATTACCCATATCTTCCTTAGTTCATGCATACAGCTTCAGGACTGGCTGTGTAAGCAACAATTAACCAAAAAACCCCACATCATCCAGTTGGACAGGGTGGTAAACACTGAGAATGCTTCTAATCCTACAGCAGATTACTTGCAATGAACATTTGAACGAATTGGGGTTGTTTTTCCTAAAGAGTGGATTTCATGGGAAGAAGAGCAACTGAAGAAGACAGACATGTAAAACAGGTCCAGTTAAAAAAATGAGAACTTTTTGTTCACATCCACAGTACCCAGGGTAGGAATTTATGGACCTATACATCCATTTTTCCATTATTTTTCCTGAAATTTATGACAGGCTAACTGTACAGTCTGGTCTGATATTTTGGATTACAATTTTTTCCCATCTTCTGTAACTTCTCTGCTGTTTTAAATGTTATTTAAAATGAACAACGGTAGCCAGTTAGCTGGTTTATGGCTCTTGAATACAAACTCTGCAAGTCTGTCAATCTAGAAATATTTATCCCTGAGAAGATATTGATGAGTAGTGAGAAAGAATGTCCTTCATCAAACACATTGCCTTTTTTTCCAAGCAGAGAATAGAAATATATATTGAACTATTTCATACTTTATTCTGCATTGTTATTTACAGTTTCACCATCTCCGTCTGAAAATCGACGTATGTTTGCTATGGATTGCAATTGTTACGTGCGGATAAAACAAAGTTCTTTATTGTGTTAAGTTTGCCAACCATAGGTTGTTTTTTCCTTAGATAACTTCAGCTTTCCTTAGCATCTTTTTATGCTGATAACAAGCTGTTTCCACCTTTTTCTATATTTCTAGGCCGATTTCACTGTTTTGCTGAACCAGGAGGACTAATGATCTGTCATGGGGCTTTTTCCTCATCTAACATTCATTTGTGTTTAAATATCTCATCTTGATTAAATTTGCTTATGTTTTCCTGTCTTGGATAAAATACCCTTTTTGAAGCACCCAAGCATGTATGTTTCTGGCTGAGACTTCTCTCTGTGCAGTCCCACCCAGTGATATCACCAGGGCTAGCAGGAGCAGGGAAGGGATCATCTCCCTGGACTCAGCACTGGTGAGGCTGCACCTTGAGTCCTGGGTTTGGGTTTGGATTCCTTGAGGACTATGAAGGGCTGGAGTTTGTCTGGAGAAGGTGAAAGGAGATGGGGAAGAGTCTGGAGTCCAGCAGTTCTTGGAGCAGCTGAGGGACATTGGGCTGTTTAGTCTGGAGAAGAGGAGGCTGAGGGCAGACCTCATCGCTCTCTGCAGCTTCTGGAAAGGAGATTGTAGTGAGGAGGGTGTTGGTCTCTTCTTCCAAGTAACAAGTGATAGGACAAGAGGGAATGGCCTCGAGTTGCACAGGGGGAAGTTCAGATTAGATGTTAAGAAAAATTTCTATACTGAAAGGGTGGTGAAGCCCTGGAAGAGGCTGCCCAGGGCACTGGTGGACAGTCCTTCCCTGAAAGGGTTTTAAAAAATTGTAGAAGTGGTACTTAAGGACATAGTTTAGTAGACATGGTGGTGTTGGATTGACAGGTGGACTGAATGACCTTAGAGATCTTTTCCAATCTTAATAATTCTGTGATACTACAATTCTATGGTCAGGTTGAGTCCACAGGCCCCAGACAGCCACCCATTTGTCTTTATCCATTACAACACTGCCCCAAATGACAAAGTCATGGAAAGTATTGTACCTTTTTGTGTTAGAAAAATCATCGTTTGTAGTTTTTAGAAAATTTTAACGTTTTTGACCAATATCCATCTTCTGAGCTGATATCTCCAATAAAGATCTCCATGTATTGCAGAAGTGTGTTTAGGGAGAAACTTACACCATTCTCTGGTTTGTCTGTCACAAACCTCCCCAGCAGCATCTCCTTCTGGGCATTTTTAATATGCTAGCATACATGCACTGAAGACCCAAGCTCAGATTTATCAGCATGGTTGGAATAAGTAAGAGTGGTTTTAGAACAGAGCGTCACATCCACACCTCTTTTATGCACTTGAGTCATGCTGAACAGGTGATAAACAGACATTTTAATGCTTCAGGCCTACAAATTATCTTACTGGCTGTCAGTAATGCCAGTTATATAAAATTCCTGCTCATCACTGTGGTTGGACAACAAATAAGAATTGGAAAAACTCCTAGCAGTGGCACAGAATTGATCTTAGCATTCCTATTCTTTTCCTTTGCCACATGTATTAAATTTATTTTCAAGACATGGAGGTTAAATTTATATCATATTTGCCTTCTTAGCACCCTGCCCTCAAGTTGCTAATTTAACAGTTTTCTGGCTGCTCCAGCTAGCTCTCAGCCAAGAAGATTAGTTTCCCAACCTGTGAGATAACCAAAAGATGAGAAACGTGGAGCTCCAGGATGCCATTTTTAGAGGCTTTTTTCACAGTATATTTGCACTTTAAACTTTCTCCTATCAAGGAACATGCCTATATTTGGAAGGCACAATTTTCTGTTGAGAGGACTTGTCATTTTCTGCTAACCAGTGTCAGTGACTAATCTCATCGTGTTAATGCACAGGGACAGTTAAGTGACTGGTTTTAAATGCATTGTGATTGTTATCTATTTATTAAAAACAAAAGCAAACAACTTCTTGTGTTCAAATGTTAATTGTTTACACAAATTTTGTTAAGGACAAGGCTAATTTGAGCAGACATTTTAAATTCTTACATTATGAGATGAAAATCATACTCTATGATAGTTGTTTATAATATATATCAGTATTATTAATACTGAAGTGTTCCAATAAATATTTAGTAAGCCACATTGAATAAGCAATATTTTTAACACCGTATTCAGATTTTTATGTGAAAGAAGGCAATAGGACTTTTCCCCATACTAATAGTTTTGTTTTAGGTACATACCTACAACATCCTAACAGAGAAACAATCCACAGAGTTAAGAGAGTAACCCATTTTAGATAATGTTTGTTCTTCTGTTGTGAATACAGTAGTCATTTTGAAGGCAAATGTCACGTACTTTAGAATACTGCTTAGTGCCCATCATTACTTTTAAGGACAAGACTTGTCTTTTTTGTGGTTTTAACCTTTTGCAAATGAGACATTGTGTATAAAACTTCTTATTGCTTTATCTGATATTTGTATATTAAGATATCATTTGAAATTATACATCTTATAAAATATACTGTGCATACATATGATTTTCCTTACATATAGAATCACAGAATGGTTTGGGTTGGAAAGGACCTTAAAGACCACCCAGTTCAAACACCCCTGCCATGAAAAGGGACATCTTCCAGTGCATCAGGTTGCTCAAAGCCCCATCCAACCTGGCCTTGAGCATATCCAGGGTTGGGGCAGTTATGACTTTGCTGAGCAACCTGGACCAGGGCCTCCCCACCCTCATTGGGAAGAATTTCTTCCTAATGTCTAATCTACATCTTCTCTCTGTCCAATTTAAATCCATTCCCTCTCATCCTATCACTCCATGCCCTTGTAAAATTTCCTCCCCAGCTTCCCTGTAGCCCCTTCAGGTACTGAAGACTGCTATAAGGTCTTCCCAGAGCCTTCTCTTCTCCAGGCTGAACAACCCCAACTCTCTCTCAGCCTGAACTTACACACTGAACTCAGTGATGAAGTAGAAGGGCTTCTCCTGTGTATTTAAACACTCGTACTTTACTTGAAAGGGACTATTCCAGCCCTGATAGAGGATGTGCATACTGTGGCTGCTTCAACTGGGGTTTGCTGATGTAGCTGTGCATACAGGGAATGTAAACAAAGCCTCAAAACACTTGAACTTCAAGAGCAGGTGTCAGTTTGCAGTTCTAGAGTAACTGAACTTCAAGGACTTATCACTGCTATGAGCAGTTACATTAAAATGATTGTATTTGGGTAATTTGGAGGCAGGGGTGTAGACATTTGCTTAAGCAACTTAGTCCATTCTCTGAAATCTGTTCCCTTTTCAGCATAAAAAAAAATCCCATAAAACCAAATACTTGGAACACGATGAGTGAAAGTTTTCTGGAGCAGTGTTTTGGTGGACTCTGATAAATATGCATGTCAGAGCTGCAAGATAGGATATGTTTTATTTCAGGAGCACTCTGGACATTGATGTTTTTGACAGTTTCTTGCTACTGATTGCAGAATTTAGGCTTATGCATTAGGTATAGCTTGGAAATTCAGCACAGATTATGAAGCTTGCAAATTTCTTTTGGCAACTGGGGACCTGATTTAGCTGCCCTTAAATATCCCAGTGGTTTTTGGGGGAGTCTAGGACAATCCTCCACAGCCAATTCTGTACTGGACACCTCCATGTGGACACCTCTCGATGGGGACAACTCTGTGCAGCAGCAGGGACAGCTGGTTCCCCCTGTTCTCAGTTGTCAAGTGTTGAGGAGGATGCTGGGGTGGCGGAATGATGTGCCCATAAGGCTCTTAATTTAAAACCCAACACTATCACCCCAAAAAACAGAACAAAAAACAAACCGGGCACTCAGGACTCCCTGCATAGAGTTGTCCTGCAGAGAACTGGCAACCGTGGAGAATGCCCTGCAAAGAGTTGGCCACAGAGAGCTGTCCCTTTCCCTAGATTTGATGGGTCTTGCATCAGTCCCTTCATATCTGCAGACTGATTTTTTAAACCAAATGCTGCATGTGAACTAACAATTTACAAGAGTGGGCTTTTTTACTTCTTTTAATAACCCCAGATGAAATCAATTAAACTTTGGTGTCAAACTTTGTCTGATACAATTCTCTCCATTATTCTTGAGGCACACGTCTCCTGTCCTCTGGGAAAGTGTCATCTTCACATAAAGATCTGCCTGCTTGTGCAGTGGAAGAGGTGTAACCTCAGTGGAAAGGGAATTGAAAGTGCACAGGGGGAACTCTGAGCCCTTGGCTGGCAATTTGGTTGTCTTCTTTTGAAATGCTGGCTTGAAAACCCTTCCAGTGAAATGGGAACTGAAGTTGGTTGCTGCTTCTAACAACAGTGGTTTAACCACTTCACTATCATATAGGTGAAGGCTCTCCTATGCTCCTAAAGGCTCTCATCATCCATCCTGGAAAAAAAAGAGTTATTATTGATTGTTTTATTCGAGCAATGGCATTCTTTTCTTTCAGGCTGTGTCATTGGGACTCAAGGCATTGCTAATGTCCATGACTTTGACCAGACAGTCTGTACCAATTAATTTTTATCAATTGTGCATGCATCTGGTAAATACCATGCATTATTTAAAGGGTAGATCATGAGATGGAGTAGCCTCACAGATGAAGAGGCAAGATGTTCACTCAAGCTAGTAGTGGATCTTTTTGTACACTAAAGAGAAGATGAATCAGTGACAGACAGAAGAAGAACCAGGGGATTTGTTTTTGTGTTTGTTGTCTCTGGGCAAGGACAAAGTGAGGAGAACCCACAAGCATCCAGAGGATATGGCAACAAACTGCAATGAGCTCTCCACTGACTGAACACCAGAAGTTGCTCTCATTGAGCCAAGCCAGCAAGCCAAGCACCTTAAACAGGGAGATTAGATGCAAACTGTGTGTTAATGCCAACCCAGCCTGTGGGAAACCTGGCTGGACTGGAAAACAGATGCCACTGAGGAACCCACCATGTTGTATGATGTCAATGGAAGGTGCACATGAAAGTTTGGTAAGATGAGTTTCCATATTTCCCCATATCTTTTTATCTTTGATCTAGAACAGCTTAGGGCTCAGCAGAGAAGTGAGGACCTTTTCTGTTGTCTTATGTGTTGATCACAAAGCTTATGTTTTATTAAAAGTCTGGAAATTCCAGATGAAATATAAGTATGAGCATTTATATCACTTGGTGTCAGATTGTCTCACTGTGCTTTCTGAGACCTCTGCTATTCATTGAGGCAGGGAAGTCCTGATTTCTGCTCGTTTATGGCTTCACTGGAACTATATTTTAATTTGTGTGGTTTTAGCAGTGCAAGTTCATAGTTTGCACCCACAGATAAATATTATCTTGGTAATAGAAGTAACAGCAACCACAGGTGGATTGATTTGTCGTCTTCCAAAGCTTTTATGCATCACATAAAAAACAATCCTTGTATAAATGAGGAAGCAGAAATTGATTTTGAAGAGTTGTTCTTTACACACAGGAGCTCTTTTGTTATACATTTTGTTAATTCTGGGGTGATTTTTCTGCACTACATCTCTTTTCCTAAACTTTTCCTCTAGTTTAATGCCTGACTTCATTTGATGCTACAAAATGATTTACTAAAGCTTTACAGGTGATATTTCATCTGCCAGAGAGACTGTGAGCTGAGTGCTGTCTCCAAATATGATACAATATTGTGTTAGCATTAATATGGATATTGATGCAAAATCAATGCAAATAGACTCTATATCTAATCCCACACTCCCTCACTCAAGTTCACTGGCAGCAACAGCAAGTTATTTCTTTGATTTCAGTGCTGGATATGCAGTATTTATGAGGGGTTGCACTTTACATCCTCACTTTGGTTATCATTATGCCAGCACATACTGAAACAGTTTTCAGAGCTGAATTTATTTCAGCATTGTTATCAGACCCCACTTACTAAAAACTGAATTTGGGCTTTGTCTTATGTAGCTTCTGGTTTACTCTAGTAAAGACTGCACCAGGCACAGAATGCAATTAACATCTTGCAAGCTGCACCTGTGCAAGACGACACAGGACACTGCTTACTGGGGTGAGTGCTTGTGATGTGCAGGGCAGGATTTGACTGCTTCACACATACCCCTCCACTGTATACCTACAGAAGAAGTGTCTGGCTCCAGTGCACTATTAAACTGTAATTAGTGTAACTAACAACTAATATGAAAGAGCTGAACAGAGGTCACCACAAGACTTCAAAGGTCTTAACAGGTTAAGGTTGGAGGGCAGTCTATCCCCTCACTTAATCTGTTGCCATATCTTCTGAGATTTGTTGAAATCTTCAGTGACCTCTAACCTTGATGTGTTACTGTCCTGTAATTTACTGCTCACATGCCATTTTCTTTATTTCTGTCCACTTAGATGGGCATGGGTCTTTGTGATAAACATCTGCCTTTTCTGTCCTGATATAAGTTTGCCTAGGTAAACAGTTTTTTGATGTGGAATAAAGACAGTCGTTTAAACCACTTCAATGCTCTTGCCCAGCTTGCGTCAGACTCATAAGAAAAGATTGTTTTACTCTGCTTCGGCATGTGGTTTGTAGATGACATTTGACATGTAGATTAGATTCAGGTTTGAAATCTAATTATTAAAATAAATTAGGCATCATATAATGGCTTTCAAAAGATGCTGCTAACCTTTTATGAGTTGTTATCTTAACTGTCCAAGGACAGTTTTGTCTATGTTTTCAGTAAATACGAAAGCTCTTACTGGTTGTATGCAACTCAAGGATAACTACCTCAGTAGATATTTCTCCATGATGTTTTGTTATGGAAGACTCTCTTCTTACTGATGGTTTGGGGTTTTCTTCCTTTTTCCCCTCAGACTAAGTGTTGTGTATCTCTAATCAATCCCAATGTGTGTGGGTGGATTTCGATAGCAAAGCAGTGAAACGCCTTGCCTTTTTCCCAGGCATAAGGCGGTCACTTCTCCTTGATGATGACCTTTCAAAGCAAAGGGCAGGGCAGAGGGGAGTGTTTTCTTATCTTCCCCTCTATAGGTGCTTTACCTTGGGAGAGTTGTGCTCATTCCCACCAGGAGAAGCCAGCAGGAATGCCCTCTGTCTTCCACCCCCTGCCTTTTTCTACTCCAGCATCCCATCCTGTGGTCTCCTGCAGTGTCTGGGTACCGTGGATCTTGGGAGGATAGTGCTTAAAATTGATTCAGCAAAGCAAAGCAGCATGCAGCAAGCCACTTGCCCACACCAAGAATGGGCTTAATTATCCTTTTAACCAATTAAAACACTTTAAAAGGGTAGCCAAGTGGAAGTGAGAGCAACCCAATGTTAGATTTAAAGTTCAACGAGGAAAAAAAAAATCAGACAGGGATTTCACAAGCAACGACACTTGGATGGTATTTGGGAAATCTTTTTCTTTCAAGACTATCTTGCGATTAACTATGGGAGTAGCACATCAAAGCTGCACTGACTTCAAAGCTTAGAACCACTTACGGCTTCCAGCTATTACTAAAACCTAGCACTTCACCCTGCCAGCAACTCATCTCAGCTGCCTCTTTAAGTTACACCCATCTACTTCCTGCCTTCTGATTTGGAAAGGAAAGAAAAAAAACCAGCAACAACAACAACAAAAACCCTTGTAAATTAAATACAGCTGTTCACAACAAAGGGATGTTAAAGTCAGAGAGGGAAAGCTTAAGATTTAGTACAAATTCAATGGTAATTTATATATGCACAGACTCATTTGCCTGACTCTAACAAATCTGTCTGCTTTGAGAAAGTTTCCTTACTGTATTTTACCCCTGTGTTAAAGCTCCTGAATGATGTAAGCAAGCTGCTTAGGATGTTATTTAGGTCCAGATGTTACCTATAGCTTGGCACAAGCAGAGGTGCTTTAGGACTCCACTAAAGCTTCAGGTACGCAGCACATAACATGAAGTCAGTTCCCATACCTGTTCTGCAGTGACGATCCACCTGCTCTGATCTGTAAATGTACCCATTCATGCACCTCAAAATGCTGTGTCAGCACTGGTTCATGATCATTGTTTATTGCTTCAATGTTATTGAATCCTTTTCTTTAGCAAGAGGGACTCCGGAAGCAAAATTTGCACATTTAGTATTTTGAGAGTCCCTGAAACAACTCATTTGTTCTAGCGTAGGACCATGCAACACTCTGAACTCATATAAGAAGGCTAAAATGAACCAAAATCATAATTTATTGCAGTATTAATATTGTTCAACACTTTAAATTGTTACATTGTTATTTTCTGATTGGGAATTTTATGCCTAGGGTTTTGTTAAATGGTACATTAATCTCTGAATAAAATTTTTCTTGCAAATGACATATTAATAGAAAGTTAAGAACAAGTGTGGGTCTTTAAGTGTGTTTTATATAACAGTTTATATGTTCAGTACTGATCAATGACATGCTTTCTAGAGCTAAATGCCATTAATCCATTTACAACCACTCACTGCAATGAAGAGAAATTACCATTGAAAGAGCCAATCGTATGTTAAACAGAATTTCTCTACTTCCACGCAGCACCTTGTGTTTTGAAAATACCTTTGCAAGTGTTTAAAGACTTTTTTTTTCTTTTTCCTTTGTTTTTTTTTCCTTTACAAGGAATGATTTTGTTAGCAGTGGGGATGCAGCCCACCAGCTGAGATGGGATGGTGATGGTGGCCATGGCCATTCTTGCCCCATCACATGGAGTATCTCATCCTCACCCCTCCATATAAATGACATATTTCTGCAGCAAACAAATGGCAGATCCACAATACAGAAACGTGGAGGCAGTTACACATTGTTTTGCATGAATAGTGGTTGCCAGCAGATGTAAATAAATTAGTTACAATCCAGCACAATCTGTTGAGTAAAAAGAGTATAGTCTTTTAAAGAGCTGACATATGTAAAAAACATACAGGAACTTATTGTTAAATCTAAAATAGAAATGTCTAGTGTATGTTCTGTCAGAAGAATATACCTCTGATTTAAATATGTAAAGAGGAGAGGGGAGCTACCTGGCTGGATGATGATGCAATCAAAATTACTTATTATTTGACATAAGTTGTTATTATAGTCAGATATGACTCTACCAAGTAATTTAATATATTACACTGCGTGATAGGTATTTTTGCTTCTTAAAGAGTGCATTTCTCAGAAATAAACTGTTTAAGCCAGGAACAGCAAAGTCTTTTGAAGATCATTGAAAATATAGGAGGACATTATGTTTCCCGTCCTTATGTTAAACTTGGCATATTGATTTTTTTTCACACAGCTTGCAGCATAGAAATGTGATCTACAGCCATGGCAAGGCAGGCTAACCACATGTAAATTTGTTAAGTACTGCTGGACTAGCAGGAGACATCAGGCTGTGCAAGTAGAGAGACTTCCGTAATTCTTTATTTATGACTTAATCAATTACAATAACAAATTTTTATTTAATTGGTTCTAAATAAATTATCATAAACCATCCACAGAAGTTATTGTTGCACATGCTTGCTCGTTTTCACAGCATAGTCTCTCTAAGTTAGCCATGTATGCAGGCAGAGCTGAAGTTGAAGGATCAAATATGTAAAGATTCCATAAATGTAGTTAGCTACTGTTTTTTAGATTAGTGTAGAAAACTCAGAAAGGCATAGTGTGTTCCTTCACTTGCAGGTTTTTATCTAAATTTGTCATTATTTTTCTTTGTATATCCTTTGCCTGTTTATTCTTTTGTTCTCTTTATGTTCAAAGATACGAAGATTATGGAAAGCCACTGGCACTGCAGCCTGCATTTAAATTTAGTTATGCTACAGCCACGTGGAAAGAGTTCGTCTGATGTGGGTCTAGTTTGCTCTTCTCTCTACATTATTAAACCTCCTTAAACACCTCCATTATACTGTTCACCTTGCTTGACTTCAAAGAGTCACACAGCTGTGTAGAGGGGGTGAGCCACAACTCCGCCAGGCTAGTTACCCATCATTACTTAGAAATGCTAATGCATTATCCACTATGTTTATGAAGTTATCTGTTTGCTGTTGGATTGGAGGGACAGTCCTGCAGCTCCACAATCAAAACGATAAAATTTCAAAGACAAAGACAGCAGCTAAAGATATTTTGGGACTTGAAGTCACTGTTGTTTACCTTTTGAAACCTCTTCCACTCTCAACCCTCCCCCGCACCCCCCCCCCAAAAAAAAAAAAAAAAAAGCAAGAGAAAAAATAATTAAATCAAGAAGTTATTTCAGGGGAAAGCAAAGTTGATGCTATTCCTGAAGAACCTCTTGAGTGCAGTCTCACTGAGTTGCTCATGAAAATTATGTGGATGAATGCCTGGCTTATCACTCAGAGTTTATTGGGAACTAATCTGTTAAAAATGTTTGGAAAAAGCTAAAACCTGGCTTACTCATCTAATGAAAAAGGTCAAAACAGAGAAGAAAGTGCCACTGGTTTGTGTTAGGTGACACTATGCCCTGCTTGTCTAATTTGATTACACAGAGCCACTGAAGCCCCAGGCAAAGCTGATTTTAGCTATAATCAGCTTCTTAACCTTTTGAGAACTAACGTAAACACTACCTACCACTGGTTAATTATGTTGCTCTGTTACGTACAACAAAGTGCAAAGGTAAAAGTGTAGAACTGCAGTAGCACATGTTGTGACAAGATCACTCCAGGGGATTATAGCCCACTGCATTTTATCTGCACTCATTGATTTCTTTTTTAAAAATTAAAAATGGGCTATGAGCAGAGAGCATTGTTTTATCAGTTTCAGACAGTGTTGTCCTGTTGTTCTGCTGCCTCATCTTGAATTCCTCTTATGTGAGGGCTGGGCTGCTGCGATCGTGGATCTGGATTTTTTTTAAATTATATAAGATTAACTTTGTTCTACTTGTTATTTGTAGTGAGGTATGGGTGTTCTCTTCCTCTATAACGAGCAGCTTTGAGAATGTTTGGTAGGTGTACCACATCTTTAGGAGACGACTGTCTCTAGATGGGATAAATAGGATTAATATTATTTTCAGATATTGTGTATACATATTTGGCAGGAATCAAAAAGATAAGGCACAAAAACTGGCTTTCTGCAGGACCCTTGTATCCTAGTTTCCCATGTTTTTGTTCAAACACCCCCTCTAGTTTGCCTGGAAATTTACTGCAGAATTTTTAGGCATCTTCTAAGCCAATAGTCTTTTGGTGTATTTCATATTTTCCTAATGCATGTTGATTTATATTGTTTATGTAAGAAAACCTTGATTTAGTCATCTTATGTTCTTGATACCTTTATATTCTTGCTGCTTGGAGATAGCAAGTTGCCTCTGGATTTTCCACTCTATAGAAAAATACACATATATTACTCCTATGTCCCAGTGTTTTTGTCAGCAATACTTTTGATCAGCATCATTCATGTCCTTCAGTTTGCTCAGAGAAGCACCTGTAATGAATTATCGCTACAAGCAGCAATAGCATGGGTGGTGCGAAGCAGCCTCGTGCTACCCATGTGCTCTGTTGTATCTCAGAGGGCATCATGGAGCTGGACCACCAGGTCTCAGGACCTTCACTGCCTTCTGCTTACATGTTCCCCACCAAAATTTGTAGTGGTGTATTGTAATAACTGATAGACTTGCAGGGATGAAGTTATGCCAAGGAAGTAGATGAGCTTTAGCTTGATTCAGATACTTAATTTATTAACCAAGATTAATAAAGCCATGCTGGCTAGTGTTAGTAACGCAATAATACTAAACAAAACACTACTTTCACAAGAACAACTATAAATAATTATACAACACTTACACACAAAAAAATGTCACTGACACATGACTGATTTCAGTTATGTACAAAGTCAGAGTTGGTTTCCTTTCCTTGCAGGCAAAATGCATAAGGCTTACTGTACACATACATGTCTGTGTCAAGCTTATAGTGTGTTGAGAGGAAATTGAGCAGACTACTAGCTTTTGAACATCAGAGAGGTACCAGACTCACTTACCTGACTGTGAGCATGTGTGATGAATGGACCCTCAAGGTCTGGGCAGAAACAAGAAATACCTTATGAGTTTCTGAAAGTATTGCTCATTTGGTCTTCATCTCAGGCTCCATGGTGTTCTCCAGGAAAGGGGTATGCCTAAAGATACTGACGCTAACTATGACCTCTGTGGGTTTCTTGCAAACAGCATCTAACTGTACAGTTTATTTCCTGTCCCGGTGGTTCTTCACAGCTTACCAGTTGCCATGCGCACGTGAGGGACTTCTGCCTGTGCCTTCCATTTTCATTGAGAAATGTGCAAGGGAGGCTTTGTAGGCACAAATATGACCTCATCCATTGGTGGTAGATAGTGTTTTCTGAGGTTTCACATGGTCAGCATGTAACATTCTTTCCAAGCTTCTCTGACTATATCTGTCTCTTTGCTTTGATTCATAGAAGGAGGAAAAAACCTAATTTCAAGTATTTGTTGTGTATGTCACCATGGCATCAGCTGCATTTCCTGAAGTGATAGTAAGCTTTGTCTCTAGCAAAATTGGACATCATTATTCTAAACTGAAGGGCTATTTTTCTATGTCTTTTTCTCTAGGGATAAAAAATTGGATCAGATTCTCTCTTCTGGTCCAGCTTTCAGAACTGATTGGAGAAGGCTGCTTGAAGCAGGCCTGCAAAACCCATCAGCCTCCATATTCAGGACTAGATGTCCTCATCCTCCTTATTTCCTCAAAGTGTTCCAGCTACAAGGAGATTTTGTGCAAAATTTCTTCCACGGAAGTATCTGTTTTGCCCCAGAATTATTATCTGGGTGATACAGTACATGGAATATTTTGAAACTTCACAAAGTGAAATATTTTGATTTAAGCTAAAGTACAGTTAAGTTTCATCTAAGCTGTTGTGGTTTTTTGAAAGTTAGACAGAATGTCCCTCCAATAGCATGCTTTCTTTAAAACAGTGTTTTCCAGGCATTGTGTGTTCCTTGAAGATAATAACACCTTGTATCCAGTATGATCTGTGCTGAACTGATTTATCTTCTTCTGTAATCACCTCTCTTTGCAGTCTTTTCTATCTTAACACCAAGGTCAAGTAGAGAGCTGAAGCCAACTCCAAATTAGCAAGAGTTTTGACTGTTGCAAAGTTTCATAACATTAAAATTAGACCTTGGAAAGTAAGAGAATGTGCGTAAGATTTCTGGGAAATTTTACACGTATGCATGTAAGTGGAAATATATTCTGTAACTAGCTTTGTCTCATCACACATGATTGATGGAGATCACTTCCACATGTTGCCCAGGTCTGATGAGGCATGCTTACTTTGTAAAACTCAAAAATGTGTTGTAGAGAGTTTTATTTGCTGGTATTTTCTGTGTTATGGGGTCTGTTTTGGTTGGACTCATTGCTTAGGATAGTACTAAACAATGAGCAGCAGTAATGCAACAGAATTAGAACTGTCTTTGCCTTCCAGGTGGAAGCTTTTGGGTTCCCCTGCTTACTTGGTTTCTGGAATGCGTGGCACAGGCACCAGAGTCTGGCTGTGTCCTAATGAATTATGTAACTCTGTAGTTACCCACAAAAGAGTTAAAGACTTTTTGCTACTCCTGGGTATGCTCAGATGCAAGGGAAGGCAGTGCTGCACCAATACTGCTCATGCCTTGACACCAGCAGCAGCTGCTCTCCAATCCCTCTTTGAGGGGCAGCCTTTCTTCCCATCAACCACTATGAGACATGAAAGCACTGCTGCTCCCGACTGCTGAAAGGTACCGCGTGCTGCGCAGTACTGGGATCACAGCAATGGCAGATTTTGATCCAGATCTAGCAGAAGCGGGACCCTGAAGAAGAGGAGAGTGTCTTGTGCAGGGGTGAATTTATCAGAGGCTGTACAGAGCGGATCACAGGAGCTGGAGTCATGTGATAGTTGCTTTTTCCCCTCTGGAGAATAAATTGCTACACTTTGCAGCAGCAGATAGAGGAAAAATCAACAATGATGTATTGCTGAAGAAAAGACAAATCTTTTACTGGAATGTCTAAATAAGCATATAAATCTAGTGGTAAGGCTTCAGCTGGGAGTCTGCTGTTGGGCAGAACAGCACATGAAAGAAGAGATGGAACTGGAGAACCAACAAAAGAGTGGCGCACCTCTGCTATGAAGACAGGATGAGACAGAGCTGGAGTTGTTCAGCCTGCAGAAGAAAAGGCTCCAGGGAGATCTTAGAGCAGCTTTCCAGTACCTGAAGCGGCTCCACAAAAGCTGGGAAGGGACTTTCTACAAGGGCATGGAGTGATAGGATGAGGGTGAATGGAAGGGCGAAGATTTAGATTAGACAGTAGGAAGAAATTCTTCCCAATGAGGTTGGTGAGGCCTTGGCCCAGGTTTTGCAGAGAAGTGGTGGCTACACCATCTCTGGAGGTGTTTGATGTCGGGTTGGATGAGGCTATAAGCAGCCTGATCCAGTGGGATGCGGCCCTGCCTATGTCAGTGGTTGGAACTAGACAGGCTTTTAAAGTCCCTTCCAACCCAAACCTTTCTGTAATTCTATGATTCTATGAGCCTGCAAGGGAAAGCAATGAAAGTGATGAAAAGCCTGGAAAATGTGGCCTTTGGAGAAAGGGTGAAAACACTGAGAAGGCTTAACCTAAAAAAAAGAGAGTTGAAAGAAAGAACATGGTGGAAATCATCGGGTGTGTGAAAGTCTGTTGCAAAGAAGAAGGGAACCGTCTGTTCTCCTCCTGCCTGGTAAATACTACAAAAAGGGATACAATTAAATACCAGCAAGAAAAGTTTGGTTAGACACTAAGAGGAACTTTCTAATGATGTGACTAGAGGGCACTGCCTGCATAGACTGGAGGAGGTTGGCAAGGACAGGTTAGGCAGGATGTGTAGCTGGTCTTGTTGTGGGCCAGGACATGGACCCTAAGGCATCTCCATCACATGTCTTTGTGACTGTACAAAAAAAAAAAAAAAAAGAGAAAAAGTAAAAGCCAAGAGGATGAAAAAACAGGTAATGAAACAATTCTCAGGTTCATAATTTTTAATCTATTTTCACAATTTTGAAAACATGCTTTCTGTCTTTTTTAAAAATATAATAAGCACTGCACAATACAGCAAGGCAAAGCAGCTTAAAGCAATGTAGAATAGAAATATGTTGGGGGTTTTTAGTATTTGCAAAGGTAATACATGGATGAAAGTTTGAATTTTGATTTCTGGTGCACGTGTTGGGGGATGTTATCTGTTGGTTTTGGCAAGATACAGAGGACTAACAGTAACTGATCATAGAAAAACAGAATAATAGAATGGTTTGGTTTGGAAGGGACCTTTACAGGTCATCCAGTTCAACCCCCCTGCGGGAGCAGGGACATCTTTAACCAGATCAGGTTGCTCAGAGCCCCATCCAACCTGACCTTGATAACAGTGTCCTTGCCAATCTGATGTACAGTAGCACAAGAAGGTCCATTGGGAGATATTAACAAGGAAGACTTGATCCCTTATTATTGTTTTTGATGTCCACAGTGTCCCTGGTCGAGGAGTAAAGCGGGTATATCTCATTGCTGAGGTTGTCAGTCACACACAGAGACTGAGAAATAAGTCTTACTAAAGTGTTTATGAATCTGCTTTGTGAATTTGCCAATCAGAAAAAATTTTTTAAAAAAGGAAGAATCTAGATAATGCCATTTATAGTCAATAAATGAATCTTTTGTGCAGCACAGCAAAACATGGAAGAGTAAAAAGTGAAATATGCCTTATGTTCATGCTAGTTCCAGAACCTCTTCAGGCCAGTGATTTGCAGTAAGTGAAATTAATAAAATAAATTGGTCTGATCTATTTGTTCCTGATCTTATAGTTTGTAAATATTTTTTTGCTGAGAACACTACTACATTTAACAGCAACTGTGTGGGCTGTGGCCAGCTTCATTTTCACTCTGTTCCCAGGAAAGAAAGCAGCAAAGTGCTCTTGCTTTTACTACATTTTATGGAGTGCCAGCGAATGGATTGGAATAATGATATGGCTGGGGAAAAAAAATATGCAGTCCAGATCAAAACAGTATCCTGGGAGCCTTTTATTCTACCTTTTTTTTCCTTCCATGAGGTCAGATTCCCAAACTCCTGGGAGTTTGGACAGTGGGGATGCTTTAGTAAATGTGCAGTGAGAAAACTGCCAGATTGAAGGTTTCTTAAGTGCTACTGTCCAAAATCACCAGCCATGCTTGAAACTAGTAATTCTTGACAGAACATGCACTCTCAGTATGTGACTTTTAGCTGCAGGGGGCAGAGCATATGCTTTAGTGCCAAAAAGTTGTTTGGGTTTTTTTTTATTGTGTTTGTGTCATAACCTCTTTTATGTTCTGTTTTTATGTTTTAAGTTCTTTTCCCATTTCAGTCACTGCGGTTTGCTATGAAAGCCCAACACAAATAACTGCAAAAAAATCCTGAAAGTCTGCAAATTATTTAAGAATTTCTGAATCTATAACTGATTCGTTACGTTGTAGATTAGTTCAACACTCAGTAAACACATTCAGGAAAGGTGTCTTTTTTTTTTTAATTTTTTTTAAGATTCAGTAAGAAAAGGCATTTTGACCCTACAGGATAATTGTATTTTTATTCCAAAATATGCATCCTTCAGTCACCTGCATATGATTTAATGAATTATTCCAAGAACCTGAAGTTTCTATCACTCTTCCTATCACTGGGACATGAAGATCCTGAGCACATTTGTAGGAGGATCCCAGCATTTTGTGTGGTTTGACCGTTAACCTCCTGACTGTGCTGAGGCTCACACAGTCAGCTTTCTCTGCTCCTTTGCTGAGGCTTCACTGAAATCATATAGTCACAGATGTCTTCAGAATGCCCCTCTCTGCTTTTTGGGGATGTCCTGAGCGATTTGCCTTGGTAGCAGTGTAGAAACTTTGCATGCAGCAACTCCAGCAAGGACAGCAACAGTTTGAGTTGTGTTTGTGCCCAGAGGCACATCTCAATCTCTTAGATAAAAAGTAGACAGTTAAAGGTGCTCTAGTGAACCTGGGGCAATAAAACAACCTGATTTGAGGGATTTAACACTCTCATTGGAAAGGTGATTGCATGCTCTCTGGTTTACTGCAGAAGACCTGTGCACAATTCCTGCTCTGCTATGGAGCAGCAGAATATTTTACGTTAAGTTGAAGACCTTTAAAGTACTCCTATTTAGATGATCTTTTTGTGCTAATTTCAGTGAGGAGAGGGTTAAAAACCACTTGGCAGAGCCAGTGGAAGAGTTGGCTCTGTCAGATCTGATGGGTAGAGGAACTGGCCCACCAAAGAGGTCATAAATTTATTAGAAGTGGCATTTGCCATGGCTTGGAAGAGCCATTGCCCAAATCTGTGCTTGCATATTCCAGTTACATTACCTTTTCTTTATGCTATACCTCATTGTCTCTTAATCTAATTCAGTTACAGGATCATGGATATGGTATTGGTATTGACAGCAGCATCTATCGTTTGCATATAAAGATGGTAGGGTCATCTCAGGACATCAGCAAGTTGTCACACCAGCAGTGACGAAGTGCTTTCTGCCATGTACAGTGTTGCAGATATCAGATCCTAAGAACTATTTCCTTCTTATTTATGGTTTTATAGGGAGGTGGTGGTGGTCTGAATTTTATTTGTAGATGCTGCAGTGAAGTTATCAGTTGCTGTCATCTTCATAAGAATTTCTTACCCATCTTGCTATGTGGAAAAAAAAACAAAGCTCAGAAACAAGGATCCTTAAATTATTTCCTTAATCTCATGGTTTTTAAGTCATCCTCATTGTGAACTTTTAGGAGCTGTTGCAGGCATAAATGCATTAGATAAAGCTGGAGACAGAAGTTGAGCTCAGACTGCTCAGTAATCAGTCTGGGTGCACTGCACAAGCACAGCTCTGAGTACAGATCTTCTCCTCACCCAGGTCTGCTGTGAATGTCCTGAACTTGGCTGGGCAACAAGGAGGAGGGCAGCACCATGCATGTCTGCATTACAAAATGAGGGCAGTCTGCTTTGCTGGATAATACTGTATAATAGGCTCTTTCATGAAAATAGCAACTCACTAGCAATTACATTATGCAGCTCAGCACTGAAGATAGATCTTACAAAACCCATTCTAAATTTGTCTCTTTGTTGTGATAGACAAGATGAATATGCAAATAAATGAACTGTGTGAATATTTTGTACTCTATCCCAGGCAATACTTGGAATTAAGAAACCATGTTAGTGGCTCATGTCATGCAGAGCTGTTCACCTCTGTCTCTAGCAGTCAGCCTGTGGCAGAGACAGGGCTACTTCTGTTTGCTCTTGGCAAAATTATATACAAAATATTAATGTGTTTCAGTGGGCAAATGCCTGCCTTCACAGCTTGTAGGTTTGGCAGTGATAGACCAATGACTGTTTCACTAGCCCAACCTCTGCCTCATCCCTTTGCCAACCACCTCGTCTTCATCAAAGGCTATGGGGGTGCTCATGTTCCCACAAGATGACAACCTTAACCTGAAAAAAAATGGCATTTGTGCTAACATGCTGGGTACATTCATTTCTGCTAATTCTACCTCCAGGGCTGTCGTTCCAGAAGAGGGGCAGGAGAAGCAGCAAAGAGCAGCAGCTTCTCAAACCCCTGCAGCTGAATCTGCGGGAAGCTCGTGTGCTGGAGCCCTGAAATATGCTCCCTAGCCTGGGGCAGTTTCCAGAGCATGTGTAGACGTATTGTCAGGGTATATAAAAAAGCTTGTACTCAGACTGCCTGTTCTGTAAGTGATTGGAGAACAAGCTATTTCAGTTTCTAGGATTATAAATTGATGTTTAGTTGTTTACAAATGCAGATGCAGAAGAATACAATTTGCAATATTACCAATCACATTCATAGTCTCAGGTTTAATTTCTTGATGTTAGATTCATAACAGTCTACTGTTCTTGTTTGTTTGTCCCTGTTTATTTTTTTTTAACCAAGAGACAGTTGAAAACTCAAAGTTGGGCAGTCTCTGGTCATGGTCAGTGCTGAATCTCTCTATCCTCCAGTCCCTCTACACAAGGGGACTCTGCCTGGCTTGTGAAATTGTCTATCTTTGGTTCAAAAACATTCCTTATTTGGAGGAAGTTTGTTTCCTGGTCACTCCAAAGATCTCAGCATGCACCAGCATACAAAAGTGCTGCCTGTTGTAGGTGCTTCATGACAAGCATGGATCACTTTAGTTAAAGGCCTAGAGTGGGAGAAGAGATCCTTCAGTTAGATCAGATCCAAGCTGAGGTTGTATATCCTCTTGCTGTATGCAGCTTTTTGACAGTGCTAGTCTGCTTGCTCTGTCTACAAGGTTTGACACATTAGAAAAAAGAGGTGTGCCTGTAACTCCTTTTATTCAACTAATTAAGAAAATCGGCTACAATCGCCTTCACAGTGGTTCCTTTCTGAGCTGACACACAGCTTTACACAATGCTACCAACCTTCAAAGCAGTTCTGCAGATTATTTTCTGAAAGATTTTTGAGGAACTCCAGTGTTTTTACTTTTGCATCTTCTACCAACAAAATATAGGCTCTTTTCAACACCCTTCATCTGTGCAAAGAGGGAGCCAGGTCTGGTGAACAGGGTGGACGCTCGAGCACTGGAATGCTCAGCTAGGTGCCTCCAGGTCTGCAGGTCTGGTCCCCAGGGCTTTACCAGAGGGGTATGGGATCATGGTAGCATGGGGCTTTTAGGTGTCACATTTCACTGGAAAGCTTTCAGTCTGTGGGGTGCAAGAAGTTAGTACTAACCCAGCTCCATGCATGTAGTGACCTTGTAAGAGGATTTTGGTCCTAGAACCATGCTTTGGTAGTGAATGTTATATTAAACACTGCACAGGTACCGCATCCCTTTTGCTTACTCGCATGGTCTGGACATCCCAGCATGCCACATCCCTCTGTTATTCCTGCTCCAGGTACTTTTTCCCCACTGACCTCATGGTCCAAGTTGGTCTGTGAGTGGAAACTGGTGAATTGGACATCTGTAGGAAGAAGACTGTGATCTGTAAAGAAAACAAAAAAAGCAGAACCATTGAAGTGGTTCATCTCTGTGGAGGGTTTTTTCTTCTAAAACTGTTCACTCACTGCTGTTGTCTCAAGTGATTCCCAGCTTTAATGTAAGAAACACAAAGAAAACAAACCTTCTTGAACAAGAAACGTCAAGAGGAAATCCAGTCTTACTAAGGAGATGTATCCTAAGCTGTTATGATAGTGAATCACAGAAATTTCAGACTGGAAGTTCCCTCAGGTGGCATAGCCCTTTGCCAGGCACCAGAATGATAAAGCTATAGCTTGGCTGTGAGGTGCTTCTTTATACACAGATCTATATGTTTGATCTGTGGTGCGATAGAGAGCCCAGGGTAGTGCAGAAGGCTCTAGAGGCTGATACAGTCTTCTAAGGACAATGGTCTCCATGGACCTATCTCTGCTGTTTCCTCAAAATAGTCCTTTTCATTTATATTTTCTGATTAGTCATGTGTAGTTTCCCCTACCTTTCTGCACCTTGAGGCAGAGAGGTCTCACATGAGCCAAAAGCTCACCAGAGTCAAGAAACATGCCACTGGCAACAACCAGCTGTTTGGACAACCTACACTTAGCCATCAGGACTGATGTCAAACCTTTTCTTCCTTTGGAGGTACAACATAATAGACTTTGAGACCAAGGTAGGAGGTAGGCTGTCTGAAAATACCTCCTATTTTCTTCATGCTTTGCTTCCCTGTCCCTAAAGTACAGATGCTACTACACTGCTATGGCAGCACATGTGATCATAGAATCATGGAATGATTTGGGTTGGGAGGGACCTCAAAGCTCATCCAGTCCCACCCCTCTGCCATGGGCAGTGACACCTCCCACTGAATGAGGTTGCTCAAAGCCTCATCCAACCTGGCCTTGAACACCTCCAGGGATGGGGCAGCCATGATTGATCTGGACCACCTGGTACAAGGCCTCCTAAACCTCACGGGAAAACATTTCTCCATAAGATCTCCTTTTAATCTCCCCTCTTCCAGCTTCAAATCATTCCCCCTCATCCTGTCACTGCATTCCCTGATCCAGAGCTCCTCTCCATCTTTCCTGTAAACAGGATCCAGGTGATGGATTATTCAGATTGTATGGCAATAAAGGTAGAAAGGCCTAGAGTGTATATCTCTTTACTGTAGCGGAAGTATTTATTTTGGAAGTAGGAAGGACATTAGGAAAGTGGCTTTATCAAAATCTTAGCCAGCTGCTATTGAAAACATCAGCTGAAATTTATTGGATAGTGATAAAAAAATCAAGATCAAATTCCTGTCACTGATGGTAACAGGAATGCACAAGATGTAAGGATCCAGAAGGGAAAATGCTGCAAAAGATTTGTCTGACCCTGCCCATGATGGTGTTGTACATTTGATGTACAGGAACTGAAACATCAGAAGTGATTGAAAGTATATTTGAAGATGTGTAACCTGTGGCAGACCTTAATATTTACGAGTGAGAAACTGAATAAGTATTTACTACTATGATCATTTACGGCAAACAAGTAAACTGTGCAATACCCTTTGAAACAGTAAAATAGAAAAAAATTAAAAATCTATAATTTTAATCAAAAGTTTGTTTCAGTCATTGAAATTCTGTTATTGCTGCTTACAAACATTAAAGTCAATCAAAACATCAGTAGCCTGCAAGATCAATATTTTTAATATGTTTGCATTGCAGTGCTGCAGATTTTTGGCTAATGGATCTCACCCATATTGATTTCCATGGGAAATGTTAGTCTGATACTGAAATAATGAAAAAAAAAAAAAGGCAGGGATTATTGGTTTGGTTTGGAATTTTGAAGGAGATAGAAGTATAAAAATTGGTTATTGACTGAATTGCTTGGGGTGAATGAACCTTGGGCGCTTGCAATAAACTTGTAGTACAGAGTCATTATCAAATGCTACCTTAGTCCCTTAAACCTAAAATCAGTCAATAACCTATTATAACAATGCAAATTGTGGCGAAATAACATAGCGGGTCATTTTTGAAGCAGCAGGATATTCATAAACATCTACATTCATACATGGATGGATATATTAAACCATCTCTGCAATACATGCAATGGCTGATTTTCAAGTTTATTTTAATATATTTAATTTATGTTGGCATTAATAAAAAATGTTTGACTTAAAGTAATTGTTTTAAATAAGTTTAATGGCTCTGTGACTACGAAAATGCATAAAAATACAGTCAAATATTATATACAAATGCATAATCAAGTATATTCAATATTGTCCCAGTTCTGGATAAAAGTTGGGGTGGGGTTGGGGGGGAGGCAGGTTCTCTTTATTCTATGTTTCTAGGTGGGGTGGAACCTGCAAGCAGTGATTACCCTGAACCTGCAGAAATGTCCTGGACCCAGACAGTCCTCACCTGTGTCCCACCAATGACCTGCCTGGTTTTGCAGTCTTCATTCATCCCCATATTCTATATGTATTGTGGCTTTGCTTACCAAGAATAATTCTTCTCTTTTTAAGAGGGGATTCTCCTTGAACCTGAGAAATACACTATTCTGTGGTACCTGCTGGAGTAAATCAGTTCTCTGTTGCAGAATATACTCTGCATTCCCAGCCAGGGATAAGTTTGCCACAGGTCAGGCGAAGTGTTACTGGCCAGAATACTAATTTTTATTCACAGTTAAATAAAACACCTGAGCAAAGAGTTGCCTTTTGGTTCCAGCTGTAGAAACACTCTGAGCCTCTCTTCACTCTGCGCTGGGGACCAGTAGCTCAAGTGTTTCTGCTAAAAGTGGGTACTGCAGTATGAAAGCTGTCAAGTGAAATATATTTTCATCTGAGCTATATAAATATTTAACAAGTATATACTAACAGGGCAATGATAACTCAGTGCCTGTGATAGCATGGGAAAGAGGGATTGTGCTTATGTTTTATTATTACAAAGTCATCTGTGGATCTTTTCAGATTTTTTTTCCCCCCTTAATTTGTTTACTTTCCTTGTACCTGATAGGGAACAAACTGGACTGCTAAGTTGCAGTGCTCTGCTTGTGTCAAAATATAAGAAAATACATCATATGCCAAGCTCAGCAGAAATCTGGTAGAGTTAGGATCGGTAATTGGTGCCTCACTTTAACTACAGATGTCTGACAACAGGCAGGTTGCTGTATCCCGCCGGAGTCTCAATGGATTGGCACCTTTTGGGAATAACTACTAATGAAGTCTAAAATTTCTCAGTAAACTTGTTAATAGGAGTCTCATCGTTGGCAAGGTACCTCTGTAGTTACTCATCAAGTCACGTAGTCTCTGCATAATTAACATCCTCCAAATTACTGGAGCTGCTTATTTAGGCCAGAGGGATGTGAGTGCTCTCAGTGGCAGGGCTGCAGCAGGCAAAAGTCCCTGGTACTGCACGGGATCCTACACTGCCATGGGGATCAGGATTGAGCTGGTTTTGTGCATTCTTCCTCCTTATTTTGCCCTTAGTGAAACGGATTTCACTTTTAAGGTCTTCACCAATTTCACTGGTTTTTAGTTCAATACAAAGCAACATTTCAGAGTAAAGCTTACCTTATTTCCCATTTCTACACTGAGATTTTGGCTACCTCTGTTTTTACAAAATGGAAGTTTTAACATGAAGATGGAGGGCCTCACTAAACTGAACTTATAACCCTCTTGCAAAATATGATTGCATAAGCTATTTTTCACTAAGAAATGACTGAACAAGTAGTTTGTAGGGGAGAAAAAATAGATAAGAAATATTATCTGTTACCCTTCTGGTATAGTACAAGATATGCTTAAGAATGTAAGGACCTAAGAACAGCAGACTGGGTAAGAAATTTAATATTTTAAAATTAGCCTAGTAGCAGCTTGTAACAGCTTTGGGATAGGCTTTGGGAGAGCATGGTCTTACTTTGAGGTGAATGGTATAAAGACTGTGGGGTTTTTGACAGAGGTTGAACATTTCTTGTTAGAAGGAGGCGCTCCTACAATTGCATGAATTAATAATAATTAATGCTGCTTCACAAGACGCGTGCCTCAGTTTATCTATGTGACTCATGAGCATTCTCACATACATCCCAGAAGTGCTGGTGTGTGTCTCTATCATTTGTAAAAGATCCAGTGCAAAGATGAGAAATATTTCCTAAAAACAAAGAAACACAGAATCGTAGAACTCTTTGCTCTAGTTAAATCTTAAAACCTTAAAGCCCATGAAGTTCCAAGCCCCTGCAAGAACACTTCCCACTGGATCAAGCTACTCAAAGCCCCATCCAACATGGCCTTGAATACCTGCAGGAATGGGGCAGCCATGAGTACTCTGGGCAGAAGTATGGGAAGATAAAATACTCATTTGTGAAAATCACTCTTCCTCATGACTTGAAATTTTATAAAGTTATAGTACCTTAATAAGAAATAATAATTCACCTTTCTTCCCCACTGGAAACAGAGACTAAAAACATGCAGGCAGGTATGGTGAAAAAGGGACACAACAATTCCTCCTCTCCTGGTGTTTTAAATTTTATCTTTTCTTAATGAGGAAAAGAAAAATGTTTTAAAAGGAAGTAAAAATATGCACTTGTTTTTGGAGATTTTCTAGCCCTTTTCCATTCAAATCAGAGGAAGTTGAAGTTTGAGTTTTGGACATTTCCTGAAGAAAGCAAATAAATCCAATAATACTGTATATTTTTCCAAAATATAAAAAAGATCAGTTTTTATAAATTGTAAATAAAAAATAGATACAGACCATACACAAAGTTTAAAGATCCAGAACAAAGGAGAGTAAAATATTCTTTCTGAATTCTGTAATCATGTGCAGAAATGGTCATAATAGAGGAAGTTATTTTGATAAACTCATGGTTCAGTTACAGAGATAATACAGGCTGCAGTGACTTCAGAAACATAAAGTAAAAAATTTAAAAAAAACCAGATAGCACTCATAAAATGTGGGCTTTTTTCACAGACAAGCACAACTCGGCTCTTTTTTTCCCAGAGGAGAAGCATGTTCCTTAGTATGGTTTGAAATAAGCGTCTTAAATCTATAATCTGATTGTATGTACTACAGAAAACTGGTACTCAAATGCACTGTGTGTTTGTCTACATGCACTCAGATATTGAAGGGGAGCTGGCATGTCACACCATCAGAGACTTTTTGCCTTGTGTTTGCCTCGTCCATATCATTCATCATTTGTTGCATAGGTTATTCTTTAGAGTGACCACACCTGATACAAGAAATGGTGTTTGGGAGCTTGTTAATGTGTTATGCAACTCTGCAGCAACCTATTTTGTGTTCTTAAGTAATGGAGTTTAGAAACATAAAATATTCACCGTGGCCCTGGCCCTGGCTGAGGAAAGTACTTGAAGTAAAATGCCACAGATCACTGGATGCTGTTGTGAAAGATTAAATTTAGTGCAAATCAGGGTTGTATGGCATCCTGCAGGACTGAAGCCTCAATCATATTCACTGAACTTACTATGTGCTGAAATTTTGCAGGGAATTTAAGCAAAATGTTCAGATCTGTAGGCTTCAATTATGTTTGTACTTTCATACGTGGAAAATGCTTAATTCTGAATACAACTGCTAATTTCGTGCTTTGTGATATGCTATTACATTTGAAATCAAGTCTTCCAGACAGGTAGTTTATGTGCACCTGAATAAGATTTAAAATAAGGAAGATGTGCCAGTTAAGTGGATACTATGGTTTCTAATGTAGTCAAATACAGGAAAAGTAGCAAATCTATGGCAGTTGGGCAGATTTATTATCTGACCCAAGAGTTGGTATTCTGCTTTAAGCCAAAAATCTATGCAAGAATATAGTTTTTTAGGCAATAGACTAAAATATTTTGAACTTTTTAAGTTTTGGAAAGTTAGCAACTCCCTTTAAAAAGGAAAACAGAAATACCATGCAGTGAGTGTACAGCAGCATAGCATTGCAAAAATGCCTCCAGAGGCACGGGTGTTGGAACTGCATCACCATCTCATACTTCTTTTACTCCCCCTAATTCCTCCTTTCTGTCGTAATGGGGGAGAAATTGATTCCAAATGTGTTTTCTTGACCCCCTACTCCATACATGTTAGCACCTAACCTTAAGCGATGTTTCTACAGTCTCGCCTGTATTTACAGTAATTATATGCATAATGTAGCATATTATTGTCTGGACTTCCTGTTTAATCAGTACAGAGCTTCTTACAAGTGCAGCTGAAAAGGGCAAACAAAATTAAAGCTTTATATACCAAAACAAGTTTGATTTGCTAAGCTCCCAGCATTCCAAAGTACACAGATTTGTTCCACCAAGTTTTGCGATGGCTTGCAGATGGGCAATGATTAATCAGAGAGCTAACTGTGAAGTAGTTTGCAATTAAACTGGAAAGCTCTGAAGCATGCTAATTGAATCAGAAAATTAGAGACACTGAACAGTAATTGGCTATTTCTCATGCAGCAGGTGCCAGGCCACTCATCTGTGGAGCAAGGTATTTAAGTCACATTAGCACTAGTAAAAATACTTCTTGTTATGGAACAGTTAGATTTTCTGCTCGTTTTCACCATGGATGTCAAAACACACAGCTGTGATGTCTGGTGCCCACAGCTTGTGTCACAGGACTTTGAGTGGGGTTGTCATGGGACTACACATATGCAGTGCTACAGACCAGGCTGAAGTTGGGGTATCTGAGTAACTTCCTCATGGATGAGCAAAACCTTCCTTTTTTTAAAGAAAAAAGTGAACACAGCATGATGTTTTTAATGGTAGCAGTTTAAGTTGCATGGTTGATCATTACATGCCAATTAACACTTACAGGCTGTGGAGACATCAGATCTGAACCTTAAGGTCCTCCTCTATAAACCAGGGTCATTCCTGCAAGAGTTTGAGCAAGGTCGTCATGAACCTCCATACATATAGTGTTGCAGACCAGGTTGTAATTGGGGTGCCTAAGTCACTTGCTAGTCCTTGAGGATGAGCAAATCCCTCCTTTTTTTGAAAGGAAAAAAAAGTAAATATAGCATGATGTTTTTAATGGTAGCAGTCTGAGTTGCGTGGTTGATCCTCATGTGCTCATAACACTTCCAGGCTCTGTGACTCGGGGTCCTCCTCTGTAAACCAAGGTGATGCTTGCCCTTCTGCAGCCATGCCCTTTAGAAAAGTGATGTACGAAGACTCAGTAATACCAGTACATGTTTTCACTCCACCATTCTGCTTCTTGCTCTTTTTTTCTGTGCACTGCTTATGAATGTGGAGATTAGTGGAGTGTGGATTACTGAGGTTCTGTGAATTACATTAATGAGGCACCATCACTTTTGTTTTGTTTTTCTACAGATTTTTAAAAAAAATCATAAGTTTCTAGTTGAATATTAGTTGAGGACATGAACAATATAAATCTAATACTGCTGTGAGCTTAGTAGATGCATAAAGCCAATTCATATCATGTCTCAGCATGAGTTTATATCTTCTAATTAGTACCACCATTTTATAGAGAGCACATGCAATGAAAGTTTGTTTGCTGTGCCAACAGGGACCTGAGCACATACAGTAGTTTTGCTATCGAAGAGTGATGGTGCTGTATGAGCACAAACGACTGGTAGCCTGAGCAGTAGGTAACCACAAAAAGAGTGGGATTTAATAAGTGGAATGGTGGCGAGTTTTTACGGAGATATAACCATTTCCAAATTAGATTGGGTGGGGCGCGTGATTTGTTTCTTCGCAACTAATTAGAGCTTGGTATGCTTATTAGTGGGGAAAAAAAGTATTAAAGTACAAATGCAGTGCATCATATCACTGTGAGTATCAAGAAGCAGAATATTACAATATTCAAATGCTAATCATATCACTTAGCAGATGACTGCAGAAAGTAGTGTATTTGAACTGAGACATAAATTATAAATTGTAAACAGTGCATAGGGGATATGTTATAACTGTGTCTCATTTAAATTAAGACAGGGAGTTTTCTCTGAAGCAGATTATGTGCCTTCATTAAGTTTTAAAGTCCCCTCTATAATGTTTTATTAAGATCACTTGGCACGGCGTTTCCCAAACTGGATGTTAGCAATATGTACTGGTGGAAACAGCCGCAGCGGTGGAGGTGGTTCAGGTGCATTGCTGCACTCCATGGCTTTAAATGCTGTTTGCATACTTTCCATCCAAATGCTGGTACATGAATGCTGGTGACTTTTCTGTCTAATACCCCTCCCCAAAAATCCCAATGCCTTTGCTTTCTTTACTTGAAAGCAGCTCCAAAACATTTACATGATCAATGTTTGTTGCTGGAGGGATAAAGTTTGCTCTTCCATGGACAAGCGAGAACATATTGATCATTTTATTCTATTTGCTATTTCTAAATTCAATATACCTCTGGAGTCGATAAGCGAGATCGAGAGCATATTCTTTTTTTGTGTGCCTGCTTGTAGCTTGTTCTCAAGATCCAAGATACATTTTTGATTAATCACGAATGCTCCGGGGTCATGGAGAGCAAATGTGTTTGTGGAGTGTCAGCTGATGCTGTCAGATAAATGTCTTAAGCTTAGCCAGGGTTCATGCCCCAGCTTTAGGCTGTGCCAAATGTCTCCCCTTGTTGAGGCAGATAACAGCTACACTGGAGGCGACTGAGCTGTTTGTTCACAGAAAGGGCTGACCTTGCCATATGGGGCTACAGTCAGGTGAAAAAAACACCAGCAATGTTTTAATTGAAACTTTAAAAATCTTAACTTTATGCATTTTCCCCATCTTCAATGCAACTGAGGTTTGCATTCCAGCACCAACACTTGTCCTTTTTGGCTTCTCCAATGGCTTCCTGGCCACGGCGGTCTCCTTAGTGCATCCTTCTGGCTGCAGCTTGCAAGCCTCTTCTGATAACGTCCATGTCTTCTGAGAAACTTCTGACAAGGTATTTTTACACGGGGCCCAAAGAGGGATGAAGCCTTGCTAGCAAATATAAACATTTTTAGGGGCAGTTCACATATTGGTTCCTGGAGTCTCCCCTAATCTCAAGCTGGTGGCCAAGAGAGGGGCATGCGTGAGAAGGATGCTCAGTGGTGCCTCCCCTCATCCATGGCAGCCTTTTAGCATCACCTTTGGTTCATCAGTGGTGGTTAGTCCTCTATAAGGAGTCATCAGGCACAGATAAGGATCAGCAACATGATTGCTAAGCCAACGCCTGGAGAAAGCTCACTGCACCAAGGCTGGTTTGTATCGCTGAAGGCAAAAAGATGGATCATATGGCAGTGCATAAATAAGTGAAAACTCCCAGGGCTACTTGTGGGCATTTGTTAAAAACCACCTCAAGTCTGTGCTTTCACTACCTCCCAGCTCCCCAAAAACATGTTTGTTCTTTGCTCCAAAGATTATGCTCTGCTTTTTCTTTCCTCTCAAGAAGTTCATACTGTCATGGGTAAATCATCAGGGCTAATTAGACACAATAATACTGAAAAAAAATTCAAAAAAAGATATAACACATCTGTCATGAACTCCCACCAGATCTCTTGGAAATGAGACATTTTTAATATTTTATGTTGAACACAAAATATCTTGAGGAAATGGTTTTATATTCTGTGTACCAAAACAAAACCTTCAGTGTCAAACGAGTAATACTGCCTAAGCAGTCCCTTAAATGCTGTTATTCCAAATCTCTCTGCTCCTAAAATATAAATTTCATTTTAATAAAATGTACTCCATGTGAAAAAAGAGAAGTTGCAGGGAATAATGAAGAAAGTGCAATGTATGTCTGAAATTTTATTTGAAGCCTGGAGTGCACCCTGATACCGAAACACACATTAACATTTTTACAGAGAACCTTACAAACAGAGATTTATTTTTTTAATGAGATGTTTTGAGCTTGCATCTAAATCAAATTAAATGCAAATATTTTGCACTTTAAACTAATTTTAACTAAACCTCTATCTGCTTTTGTCCTAAAAATAACTTTGTCTTCCTTAAAACAATATTTAACCTAGAGGTTTAAATCATGTTCTCCCACTGTATGTTATTAACAGTTAAATGTTTTTGGTTTGCATAATTTCTCTGCTGTATGTACACGGGAAGAGTGGTGGTGTATGTGAGAGAGATACATTTCAATACTTTTAATGGGTGAAAGTTAAGCAAATCCCTGTTCCGTGTTTATTCTTGGTGACAGGCTGCAGATTAATAAAAATACTTACCTGAATGACAGCAAAATGCACTTAATCAACTTTCATGAATCCAAATAAAGTTTCAAATCATTCACATAAACACATAGCCTGAGAAATGTTCTTTAAATAACTTGGTAATCCTTATTAAAAAGAGAAATATATCCAGCTTTGCACATCTGTGAGTATTTCTGCATGATGACCGTGTTATTCCTGATGTGCAAAAGTACATCTTTACTCCAACATGGTATTTGCCTACATCATTTCTGCAGCTTTTTACCCCCAGGACAGCCACTACCTGCAACTGGTCCTCTTGTATGTTTTCAGCTCCACTACATCTTCTAAATTGAAGGAGCCCTGTGTGAGGGAGGGAATACTCAGCACCTTGGTTCAGGAGATGGAGGGAGAGTCTGAGCAGAAGTGACCCAGAGCAGGTTGGGATAACTGTCAGTTTGTGGCAGTCCTTCATGTCAGCTTGGAAGGGGAATCATATTATATTTATATAATTTATAAATATATTTGTGTCTATATATTATTTATATATTAATATACTTTTAAAATACATTATTTTTGTATCTATATATGACTACCCTCAGGCTCAGCTCAGCTGGAGAGGCTGGTTGGGAAAGGTGAATGAATAAATAAAATAATTGATGGAATTAAATCAAAGAGGCAAAAGAAGTCTTTATTGGCAAATTTATCAGTGCAGTTGTGCTGAAGGTCTCCTGCAAACATTTTATTGACCTGGGTCCAGTCTCAAGTTATTCCTTACAGAGGACATAGCATTACTGAGATATTAAATATTTGGATTAACCCACCCAAATTAAGAATTACGTTCTTCTTTATTGTTTTTTCCTGGTCATGCTGTTTTTCCTTCTGGTTTGCAAATTGTCTAACTAAGTGTGAATTCCTTCAACAGCTGCTGAATCAGATCATAGCCAGCTAAGAGCCAAAGACTTGACATTAAAATGTAAATAGTTTAGGCAGTGTCCTACCAAAAGTGAATTTCTCACTGATACAATTGGGTTGGTCCAGGATCAGAGGTCAGAATAACTTCTGTCCATTTGTCTGTTATTTGTCCAAGGGGTGGTTGCATTAGCAGGGTTGGCCCATGAGGTGAGTTCTTCCTGCAGGTTCTGCTGCATGTCCCTGGCTTGGGAGCATTGGGCAGGGTGGAGGTGAGCTCCTCTGGCTTCTTCTAAGCCTGTTCAGAAATCAGGTTGTGTGTATGTATAAACTTTTACCTCTAGTTGTCTTTTTATTTTGGGACTGGAGAGAGGAGCTACTGGTTTTGACAGGGAACTTTCACCTGGCTTGTTTTTAATGATGTTAATTCAAGTTAACCATCTTATTGCCTTTGCATCTTGAAGTTCATGGTCTGACTCCCTTGCAAACAGAGTCAATTCTGTCCACTTGTGGCTTTTAATTAAACATAAAGAGAAGAGGAAACAACATTTCTTGTTGCCCAAATGTGACTTTAGTGTAACTTAAATGGGAATGAGTATTTTTGTTGTTTTAGCACCTCCATAGAGGCAAGAAATATTTACTTCTCTACAACTAGACTCTGTGAGAAAGACTGACCATCTTCTAGCTACAGAAGAAACTTTAAGCTTAAAGAGGAAGATGGAAATTAAGCTAAGACATTGCTGTGCTCAGAAGTCCCAAATAAGCATCAGTCAAATCATGTTTGCAGAGGAGGTGTCTGATTTGTTTGATAGAAATCTGAGGGACTTCTGTCCTCTTGACAGAAACCTGGACTCTCTGGGGCAGGCTCTGCTCTCCTGTGGAAAGAGAAGAGGCAAGGTACAAGCTTCCATTCAACTAATCAGGGCAAGTGAGGACAAAGCAAGTACATATATTCAAATGGTGAAAAGATAAACTCACATGGGTATGTGTCAGGAGAGAAGAAGCTGACACCCTTGGCTTCTTGGACCTGCATGCCAGGAGGGTCAGTCAGGATGTAATCCTTCTCAGCTGTGAACACAAATGGAAACCTCCTTTTTGTTTCTACTGTCTACCTTTGCTGGGGACAAATTCAGAGCTTAAGCAGATGCCTGCAAAAGGCATTTCTTGACAGGAACATCAAAGGGTGTAAGCCACCAAAGCAGGTTTCCACCATGAACAGCAGGGTGGTTTTGGGTAGATACTTAGCAATAGTGTTTTTCCAGCAGTTTTCAGTTGGCCCTGTTAAGAGAAACTACTGGGTGTTAGGCAGGGCTTCATGACACCTCATCCACCTTGGCAGTTGCACATGCTCTGATTCTGCCCTTGCCTTGATGTGGTCTTCTTAACACATTTGTCAGAAGAGATACCTGCCTGCAAACAGTTTCTCTGTGTGTCCTATGAGTCTGCTTTTTCCAGCTTGAAACAGCTTGCTGTGCTTAGATGTGAACTCACTTCATCAACCAGATGCTAATTCTGAATGATATGACAGTCATCCCTGCTTTCACAGCCCAGGATCAGTTTCTCCATGGAGAGATATTCCTGGACATGTTGCAGCCACACAGATGACTCTCCTAAACTATGGCAGGAGCAGAACCAGCTGGATACAAGTTCTACTTCAAGACACCTTGGCAAGAGAGTTACAGGCACATTATGGTAGGCATTGTGCAAAGTCAAGTCTCTGGAGGTGTTCGAGGCCAGGTTGGATGGGGCTTTGAGCCACCAGATCCAGTGGGAGGTGTCCCTGCCCATGGCAGGACATGGAATTGGATGGGTTTTAAGGTCTCTTCTAACCCAAACCATTCCATGATTCATTTTGAAGTCTAATATATAAAAAAAGAAATTATAAGCACATACAGTCAAAATCCTATTGCATGGTGTGACAGTGCTTGTGAAAGGACCAGCAGCCTGATTACTCTGATTCTTTGCAGGCATTTCAGCAAAGAGAGCTTTATTGAAGAACCTAAACAAAGTTAATCAAGTAGCTGTGCAGAAGCTTATGAAAAAGATTGCACAAGTCCGTGGAGGGGTGTGTAATAAGTGGACCAGATCCAGGAGCAAGACTGAAATTACATAGGCTAGTTAGGTAGCAGGTATGTAAGTCTGTGTTAGTAAATTAAAGTGACTGAGAATAGTCCTGAGTGTTGGGATGCAGCTGCATGCATTTTTATGTTCCCTACACAGTTGCTTGTACAGCTTTGCTCACACTGAGTAATTGTCTCCAGGCATAGTTGTGGAGCAAGTGTTGCTTCAGGCTGTTCCCCAGTGTTGCTGGATGCCATCACATTGGTCTGGGGTTATGGGGGAGTTTAAGGAGGACAGACACAGGTCTTTGGGTGCCAGCTGGATGCAGTGCCCAAAAATGCTCCTGGTTATGTTTAATTTATCATCACAGGCAAACCCCATGGGCTCTGAAAGTTGAAAGAATACTTCTTTGTGTTAGATGCAATTAAGAAAGCAAAGCAAAGGAAGGATGCAAAGAGAAGAGTGCATGGTCAAAGCTGCACTATATGAAAGAAAGATCTTTATGGTGTATTCAGGAGTACCTGCAGGGCAGGGTTGTGTTGGCAGGACCAGAGGAAAAGGCAGACCATGGTCAAATCAGTGAGCCTAGTCAACAACACTGGCTTTGGTGAATTGGGTGAGAATGGCCAACCATATCCTGGGCTGTATCCAAGGCAGCGTGGCCAGCAGGATGAGGGAGGGAATTCTGCCCCTCTGCTCCTCTCTCGTGAGACCCCACCTACAGTCCTTTGTCCAATTCTGGAATCTCCAATATAAGAAGTACATGGAACTGTTGGAACAGGTCCAGAGATGGGCTCTGAAGATGATGCAAGGGCTGGACCACCTCTGCTATGAGGACAGACTGAGAGACTTGGAATTGTTCAGCCTGGAGAAGAGAAGGCTTCAAGGAGACCTTATAGTGATCTTCCAGTACTGAAAGGAGATACAGAAAAGATGGGGAGGGACTTTCTACAAGGGCATGGAGTGATGGTATACGGGGGCTTTAAATTGAAAGGGGGAAGATTTAGATTAGACATTAGGAAGAAATTCTTTTTGATGAGGTTGGGGAGGTCCTGGCCCAGGTTGTCCAGGGAAGTGGTGGCTGCCCCATCCCTGGAGGTGCTTAAGGCCAGGTTGGATGGGGCTTGGAGCCCGTGATACAGTGGGGGGTGTCCCTACCCATGGCTGGGGACTGGAACTGGATGGGCTTTAAGGTCCCCTCCAACCCAAACCTTTTCATGATTCTATGATTAACACAACAGCAGCAGCCAACATGAGCCAAACATCAGTCCCAGAAAACACAGAGTGTGAGACTTGATGTCAATGACAAAAAACCTGTGTTTCATGTGGGATTTTTACCTTTGTTTTCAGTGTCCATTAAAGGCGTGCATTTAGCAACAAAAATGCAACTCTATCAAAGCTGAATTTCTTATTATGATTATGTAAATGTTGCAAGTTGATTAAGTCTTTGTAGTTATGTTTTGGCTCATAGCAACATCTTTATCAGCAGCATAATTCATACTGTAGCAGTTAGTATGACACTAGAGAGAAGTATCAGTTTATTTCTTAGAGCTAATTGGCTTCACTACATAGTTCAAAAATCATTGGCATTTAGTCAAACCCTGCTCACAGAATATGTGCCACACTAATAAACTCAGATCTGATAGTAGCTGCGTTGCTATTAAATTTAAATGAATGCATATCCCACCTATATCATTATTTTAAAGCTGTGTATCCCAATGCAAATGTTAGACCAGTTGGTTTCAATAGGTTTGTTTTGTCTATTAGGTACATGATTGTCGCTCGCATAGCATCCTTTTAGAAATGCAAAATCATTGTTTTTAATCATATTTTTCCTGTTGTGCATTTTAAGAAGGAGAGACATGTAATGTAAAGCATTGTTACTAGCAAATATGGTTTTGGAGAGGTTAAACGAAAGATAGGCTGGATATAACCTCAGTAAAAACATGCAGTTGTAAAGAATGGCAATTTAGTATAATGAAGGAAAACATCCATTTTTACTTTACAATGCAGTTCCAAATTTAGCAAAGAAAAAGAAATGGCCTCAGACACATTAGTCTTGTTTCTTTTTATTTTTCTTCCTTTTTATTTTTAGCTTAAAATAGTTGTGCCTTAGTATGTGCTCGTTTAGTGCTTGCAGTTATTAAGAGCTGCCCAGAAAAGAGACAGGGATGGCAGCTTCACCCCCACCTTTGTAACCTGTACTCGCCCTTCTGAGCAAATGTTAGCACAAGTGGCAGAAGCAGGGACAAGAGAGTGATGGATGGGACTTAGGGAAGCAGGGTCAGTGATGAGGTGGGAGAAGGCCCAGGAAAGGAAATGTGTCTCTCAGAAATATTTCACCAGTTGCAAGCGAGAGCCATGGCCTCTAAAAACCCTTATCCAGGCTTCCACAGGACAGCAGTGGAGGGGCCTTATCTGCTAATGCTGAGAGAGAAGCAAGTGTAGTGCTGGCTGACCCAGCTTCTGACATTTAAATCAGATTTCTCACCAGCGCCAGTATGCTTCGACCTTCCCATTTTAAGACTGCAGAGAGAATGTTCAGCAGCAGCAGAGTAGATGTTGCAACGCATGAAAACTTTCATTTCCAAGAATAAACACTTAAAAATGGTATATCTAGCGATGAAATATCAACAACTGCTTTTGTTTTACAGCAGTACAGTGCTTGCAATGGCTTAAACTACTGAAATGCCTCTGACCTCTTGGCTGTTGAGCAGAGCAGAGCTATACCCTACTTCACCTCTGTTAACCATGAGGAAGAGAGCAGGGATGGTGCCAGTGGGCTGATGAAAGTTTTGCTTTGTAATGAGACACAGGCTGAAAGCAAGCACCGTGTTATCTTTACAGCTAACTTTTAATGCTGTAACATCTTAGGCAGATTTTCAACGTGAATAAAGCTCATGGATTATTTTATCAGTACTGGCTAATGCACGTCTGTGCTCAGCCTCTTCAAAGCCCAAGACGGTTTGCGTACCTTTTCAAAAGGCAGCTGCAGGCAGGTGGAAATGAGACACAAGGCATTGCAAGATTCACACCTTATTAAAATGTAGGCTGCATTCCTTACAGATACCCGTTCAGGTATCTTGTATGATCTTCTATAGGGATTGTATCTCCGCTTCAGTTTGTATGACATTACCTGTTTTGAATAGGATAAAGGCTCACTGCTGCTGATAATCCTGTTCCAAGCTCAATATTCGCCTGCTCCTTTGTGGATGCCATTTTTTATCAGGCATCCAGAAGAGCATCTCTCTGCTGATGCACTGCTTCGGAACGCATCACTCTTCAGCTTGCACAGTTTCTGGAGAGACAAGCTCAGACCTGGCTGCTTTTCCTCTCTGTGGCAGAGCAAAGGGACGTCTCTGGTGCCTGCTCTGCTGAGAAAGTTGATTCATGTGTAAATTACCAGTTGCCCTTTATTTGCTCGGTCCATGGAGAGTACACACGCAGATAAAAGGCTCCGTGGGTCAGGGCTGAGTACGTGCCAGTTTCCCCCGTGGCCACGATGACAGGGTTAGGGTTGTTGTCAAAGATTATCAGACAGGCTCTGATGTCTTATCATTATTTACTCGTGGTGTAGCACAGGAAAATAAATTTCAGTTCGCAGGAGGCTTTTGCAGGGTTTCAGCAGAGCATGCACCACAACGGCATGGTGTTGTAACTATCAGCCTTCAGTGTCAGGAGTTTTGCACATCTGTCTTTATACTGAAATGCTTTGCTTTAAATACCTGTTATACCTGGAGTGAAAGCATGCTCCAGGCTTCTCCAGCACTCTGCAGAAAAAAAAGAAAAAAAAAAAGCAGGTGTTATCTGAGCAAAATCACTGCTAAGATCTCACAGTACAAAGTGGCAGAGAGGGATTGTGCTTGTTTTGCACTGAAACCCTTTTAGAGTTCAGTTTTGCATGCTTGTAATTCCCAGTAGCATCATTGAACAGCTCTCAAATTCCTCCGGCATCCCATGTTGTGTCTCATTTAATAATGTAGTTATAATATATTTGTCTACTTTACAACTGTATTTGTATTGGCATATAAAGTGTGCAGCAGCTGGGAGCTGTGAGGGGGTGGCAGAAAGTTATTTGATCTACAAAATCAGTCACCTGTCACTCAGTTGCCTTTCACTGAAACATAATAAAGAATCATTATGGGCCTATTAGCAGTGCTGATGTAAATGCATTTTATGTGCCATTTTCAGATCAACAGTTACCCACACAAAAGTAAAGTTGTTAAGTACAGCCTTCTTTCTTTAAGAAGGCAAATCATAAATCAGGCAGGATATTAAGCTTATGAAATGTAAATTCAAGACCCTGAGGGTCTGATCTATCGGGTCAGCTTCAGCTTAGGCATTGTGGGTTATCCTTCCCTTTAATAACCAGTAGACAAAGTCGTCTGCACTAACATATTGCTTTCTACTTTGGTCTCAGTGATATGAATGCTTCTTAAAAGTCTCATGTGGGGGGAAGAAAAAAAAAACAAGCCTTTTAATATATTTATAAAAACATGAAATTAAATGGCACAGACTGGATTAGGAGAGTGAGGGTATAACTTGTTGCACATGGTTTTTATATCTCCTGTGAGGGTTCTTTTCTTTTTCATTGTTATTGATGATATCACATTTTTTGTGTATAATATTGATGCTATTGAAATCACTTAGCGCCTTTATTTGCTAGAGAGAACCTGTCTAAAAAAAAGAAGCTGTTAATGCTAATATTTTGTAATTCACCTCACATCCCTTGTTACTCTTTTAGTTATTTAAATTCCATTTAAAAAATTCCCACAGTTTCAGAATCTAAGTTTCCTCTTGATCTTACTGATGCAGTTTGAAGCAAATGTCTTCAAAGCCACCCGTAAGTGCACTTTTTGTCTCTTTTTATGGATTAGCGAGGCCCACACTGGGGATAAGAAGAAAATTCAGAATGTAGTAAAAAGCCAGTTCTTCACGGTTTTGTTTTACTTTACCCTGCACACTTCTCCAATCCATTTTTTTCAGTCCATCCCAGAACCTCTCATCACTGCAGCAGGGTTTGATGATGAAATGCAATGCCATGCATCCTACCTTGTGTTCAGCATCTGGGAAAGAAAAGGTTTGGTCACTTGTTCCAAAAATTAAGTTGGTATACCCAAAATGAGCCACCACAGGGAAATGGCAGGTTAAGTCCAGGTAGGAATTCAGGTGAAGCATTTGGGACCATGAGATAGCAAGCAGCTAATGACAGCAGTGAAGGCTACAGCTTGAATGAGTCTTGATTTAATTGGATTGATAAAAGCTAAGTTCTTAACTGCAAGCCTACCTAGTTGTATAGTATCCTTAGCTCTAGTGTGATGTAGCCTTATCAGTATAAAACACATTTTCTGAAAGGTATGTTGGTAACCCAGTCTCAAAAACACTTATGAGAGTTAGTGGAGGGATGTGGGTTTTTTCAGTAATATCAACCTGTTTGTATAATAGCAAAAGTGAAATATTTGGCAGTTCTGTATGTATACAAATATGCTTCCTAAGTAAGTAAGTATGAAGCATAGTACACAAATATACCATTTACTTAATATAAGCAACAACATTCTGTGGCAATTTTCCTAAGAATGTATTTTATACATCTGTGAGGATATATAGATATGATATAATTATATGACAAATAAAAATATTTGAGGATAGTGAACAGATTTGTTTACACTCATAGTCATTTACTTACCAGGGTAGCTGATCTCAAATGCAGAATTCTTATTTATGTTGTGCCATAAACATGCATTTATATACATACAGAACTATAAATAACAACAAGGAGCAAATACCAGTGCTAAAGCCAAATCTTTACTTCAAAGAAGTCTATGGCAGAGGTGAGTGCTCTCAGTTAAATTATAATACAGATTGGATGAAAATAAATCAGCAGTGGCCCAGGTGGCTAAGAAGGCCAACAGCATCCTGGTTTGGATAAGCCATGGTGAGACCCCTTCCCAGCAGGAGCAGGGAAGGGATCATGCCCCTGTTTTTGGTGCTGGTAAGGCTGCACCTTGAATTCTGTGATCAGCTTTGGGCCCCTCCCTGCAAGACTGAGCTACTGGACCATGTCCAGAGAAGAGCAATGGGTCTGGTGAAGGAACTGGAGCACAATTCTCAGGAAGCTGAGGAACCTGAGATAAAAGAAAGCTGAAGGGAGACCTTATTGCTCTCTACAAATGCACGTTGGTGAGAGAAAATGATCTCAAGTTCCATCAGGGGAGGTTCACATTGGATATTAGGAAAAATTTCAGTACTGGGAGAGTGGTGAAGCACTGGCAGAGGCTGCCCAAGGTAGTGGTGGAGGCTCCATCTCTGGAGAGGTTTTAAAAAATGTTTAGATGTGGCACTTGAGGGCATGGTTTAGTAGTCATGGTGGAGTTACATTGAGGCTTGATAATCTTGGAGATCTTTTCTAATCTTAAAGTTTCTATGAAGATTGTAGTGCAATTAGTTAGGTGTGTGACTTTGTTGAGAGGGATTCTACCTTATCATTATGTTAAAAACAAAGTAAAGTTTTGTCAGACGTAACATTAAAAATGGGAAGATTTTCAAATGGGCAGAACTTTACATCTGTGGATGAGAAATGTATACACAGTTGCATGCCTGGTTTGTGTTCACAGGCATTGTGATTTATGAGCACAAATAAGTAAATATGCTGCAAATTATGTATGCACTTAAACTGCATGACATTTAAAAATTTGCATGCTATTTGCATGACATTTAAAAGCTGATCCCACTGGAGCAGTGGGGAGAAATAGGCAGGGGAGGTCACAGTGCTAAAATGACTTTTGGCAACTTTCCCCATAAAATATGGGACCATTGCAGAGCAGAAAAACAGCTGTGTGCTTTTTCATGCTTTCTGTTACATATCTTTAATTAATAGCAAAATAATCTTGTGCAGGTTTGAATCAGAGCTGAGCTATTACTTCTAAGAAGCCACATGTCACATTCATGCAACCTAATGCCACAAAGAAAGTTTTGTTGTTTACTATTATTTAGTTAAGGCACAAAAGCAACCACAAAACTAATGTAAGGTCAAAAAGTTCAGCACAACAGTAATTCTTATTGCTGTGCATCTCACTGTTTTCTGGATTACTTTGCAAATAATAAATCAAATTCCTCCTCAAGGTGACATGTCAGTAATTTCAAATTTGATTAGCTTTATATGAAGGATATTGATACATTTCTACATGAACTAATCTTTGATAGCTCAGCAGACTGACAACCTTAGCACTTATAATGCCTCTTTGTGACAGTGTGGCACATTGAAATAATGTTAAGCTACTTAAATCTATAAAACCATGGGGATTCTGGTTAGGGTATGGCTCAGCAAGCTTTACTTTGGCCTCTTCCTCCTAAAGGGATCTGGGACATAGAATAACTGTTCAAGAACTTTGCTGGGTTTATTTTTAATGTCATAAATGAAAACAGATGGAACTGATGGGAAATATTTACATCATCCAGTAACATACCCTATAATTTAAAGCTTTTAGGTGACAGAGATAAATCCCAAGGGATCCATAGGATATTTGATCTCCATGACTGTAGAGTTGTGAACCAGGCCATGTGTAAAGGAAGGCAAAAAGCAGTGGTTTTAAGCACTGCCACCTGATGTGGAGTATTTCTCTGTTGTGGAAGCTTTGTGAAAGTGCCAGTTTTTCATCAGCTTATGGTTAAATCTTGTTACAAATTCACAACTCAAACACATTCCTCAGCACAAAAGTGCCAGAGAAGAACAGATTAATGTTGCCACTTGTGTAATGATTTATCTTTATTTACTTTGAAGAGGCTATGGGGGCGGGGCTCTATGCATTGCAAAACTGGCCATCTTATTAAATGAAACAATTTTTCAGTATTTATAATTAAAGACTGAAAAGGCAAATGCTTTTGGTCTTACTTGTAGTCTGGCTTCAGTTTTTTCACATTCATACACACACCTCATCCATATTAAGTAAAAATTAGTCTTATGTCGTTATAGATATCACAAATTTGGACTCAATAATCCGATGGGTCTCTTCCAACCTGCTTGTTCTATGATTCTACGAAATCCTTTAAAGAGAATTCACCATTGCCTATGTGTTACCTGAGAACCTTTCCTATACCGGGGTCAGGGTAGTCCACAGTTACATTATAGGATGGGGGATAACGTGTTTGAGAGCAGCCCTGAGTAGAGGATATAGGGTGCTGATTGATGAGGAACTCAACTTGAGCTGGCAACATGAGTTCATGGCCCAGAAAACCAACCTGGGCTGCATCCAAAGAAGCATGGCCAGTGGCAGGGGGTGAGGGTTGAGGACTCTTCCTCTCTAGTTCACTCTTGTGAGACCCCACCTAGAGTCCTTTGTCTAGTTCTGAAATCCCCAGCATAAGAAACATGTGGAACTGTTGGAATAGGTTCAGAGAAGGACTTCAAAGATGATGCAAGGGCTGGAGCACCTCTGCTGTGGGGACAGGCTGAGAGAGTTAGGGTTGTTCAGCCTGGAGAAGAGAAGGCTCCAAGGAGACCTTATGGCAGCCTTCCAGTACCTAAGGAGGGCTACAAGAAAGCTGGGTAGGACTTTTTACAAAGGCCTGGAATGATAGCATGAGGGAGAATGGCTCTAAATTGGAAGGGGGAAGATTTAGATCAGACGTTAGGAAGAAATTCTTCTTAATGAGGGTGCTCTGGCCCTGGCCCAGGTTGTCCAGGATAGTTGTGGCTGCCCTGTTCCCAGAGGTGTTCAAGGCCAGGTTGAATGAGGCCTTGATCAGCCTGGATGTGTCTGGGCCCATGGCAGGAGGGCTGAAATTAGATGATCTTTAAGGTCCCTTCCTACTCAAGCAATTCTATGATTCTACGATTCTGTGGTTCTACACAATTGTCATAAATATGCTACAAAATAGGAATGTGATGGCCTCTTTGGGTAGATTAATGTTTTTGTAATTTTCCTGGCTTGCTACATATTTTGTGTGAGTATTAGTTACCTGCATTAGAAACCGAGCCTTTTATGGCTTGACCAGACTCAGCAGATTTTCTGTATTTGGAATTGATCAATTAAATTGTCGTTTGGGGGTAATTGATTCTATTTTCTGTGGAGTGGCCTGTGGCGATGCTAGCCTTCGTTTTTATCTCATTCAAAGAATAGTATCATGTTCACACAGAAATATCTGAGCTAAGAGCTGAGGCAAGGAAAAGAAACAATGCATGCTTGATGTTCCAAAATAAGTAACTCGTTATACATCATTACATCATATGAAGTAAAAATTTTTCATATAAGTTTATCATTAGAACTGCAGTTCTTATATGTATGTTTCTTATGATTCTTTGCACTGCTTTTATTTCATTTAATCATTCTCTTTTTTCACTATCCTCTTAGTCCAAACTCAAATCATAAGTAAGTGTTCTTCATAACTAAATCCATGTCAGCACATTTACAGATGAGTCTACAGATGCATGAGATGTGTTTACAGAATAATATTGCTTTTAGTGACTAGCCATTCTTATCTCCAACAATCATAGTATCATAGAATCATCAGGTCAGAAAAGACCATCTCCAACTGTACCTATTTACTACTAAATCATGTCCCTGAGCACCTCATCTACCCGCCTTTTAAACACCTCTAGGGATGGTGACTCAACCATCGCCCTGAGCAGCCTCTGCCAGTGCCTGAGAATCGTTCCAGTGAAGAGATTTTTCCTAATGTCCTATCTAAACTAATCATAGAATCATAGAATGGTTTGCTTTGAAAGGAAACTTAAAGTCCATCCAGTTCCAACCCCTGCCATGAGCAAGGTCACCTCCCACTGGATCAGGTTGCTCAAAGCCCATCCAACCTGACCTTGAACACGTCCAGGAATGGAGCAACCACGACTTCTCTAGATTATCTGGGCCAGGGCCTCTGCACCCTAACAAGAAAACATTTCTTACTAAGATCTCTCCTCTTTCATCTTAAGTCATTTCCCCTCATCCTATCCCTGCTCTCCCTGATAAAAGAGCCTCTCCCCAAATTTCTTGTTGCCCCTTTCAGTACTGGAAGCTGCTCTAGGTTCTCCCCAGAGCCTTCTCCTCTCCCAGCTGAGCCACCTCAACTCTCCTAGCCTGTCCTTACAGAAGAAGTAGTCCAACCCTTGAATCTTCTTCATTGCCCTCCAGTGCACAAAGTGTCCAAAGTTTTAATTGATTAGCGTTACCTACTCCTCTGCACTGTGGCAGTCTAGTTGAAGCTACTGCTAGAGCAATGACAGACATTTTGTATTTTATACATTTGTGTTTCTATATGCACTGTTCAGGGACAATTTGTCCTCTGCAGTGAGTGCATCTCTGTGGCTCCTTTCTTGCACCGCTAGATTTGCAGAGCCATGCCTTGTGCATCCCCAGACTGAGCTGACACTTGATGTCCATCAAATTGGCACATTCAGCCCATCATAGGCATTACTCATTACTTTAGATGCTAATGCTTCCAGAACTTTTGGTGGACCACCTTAGGAAAACATTGCAGGAAACCAATAATTTTGGGTTGACATGAGGTTTACCTTGTGTACATTTTTGTCTACAGCAGGAGATCCCACTGGTGTACATAAGGGGTCCGTGATCTCTTCAGATTACTGTATGTCATCAACTCATGAGGGAAGGAAAGAATAGAAACCCAAAGTTCTGAAAACCTTGTTCTGTGCCTCATTAATCTATTCTTCTGTAACAAATTGTCATTTCTATGTCATTTTTCATTCTTTAGAATCACAACAATCTTTGCAGTCACAACAGTATAATGCAGCTCCAACGCTCATGTCCCTATACAGATGTGTCATGCTCCCAGGCTGAAGTAACCATTACCCTCAGGTAGATTAAGATAAAAATATGACTTGTATGTCAGTAAATATGACTGACATTCAAGGTAGCTTTGCTATTCTTCAGCTGCTGGGTAGTTAGGTGACCTGGAAGCTCTGGACATAAGAAGCCATGTAGGCAATGCCTTTCAGCTGGCAAAAATCAGACAGCCGGCTCAACTGCAAGCGATGCAGTAGTAAAAGATGATTGCTTGTGGTGAGATCCTGCCTGCAAAAGCTCCAAAGAAACCTCCTTCAGCCTTAGAAAATTCAATAAGGTATTTTTCCCCTAATTAATTCCTCATTGATGTTCTTTGAACAGACATTAGTTTTCACTTTAAATACCTGGGTATTTTTCATACCACTACTTATTTCGTTCACTATCCCTGTAATGGCCAATATGCACTTCATAGCATTGTACTACATGAGTTTCCCATATCCAAACTGTATTATATTCTCTTTAATTTACTCATTGCACTGCATTATGAATGAAATAATTTCACCTTCTTCTGCAAAAGCCTGGTCTCTTTGGACCATCTCTCTCTACTCCCAGCTAATAGCTGCGCATCAACAGGGGAGCTTAGGAAAAGGCACAGGTGATCCTCTCAGGCAACACAAAACTGCAAGCAATACAGAAAAAAAGCTGTAGCAGAGTAGCCTCAATAAGCACTATCCCCTTCAGTTTCGCCCCTGAGCCATTCTGACATCTGCTAAACTAAGTGTCCTTAACTTGTCCCTTCATTGTGAGTGCTTCAAATAGTCTCTTAATGTATTTTTTCTGTGTGTAATTGGTCTTCTTTAACCACAATAAGACAAAGAAGGGAAATTTTTTCATGTGATGTTCTGTTGCTGCAGGCCAGTCACAGAGGTGAACATTTCAGATCCAGAGTCTGGTCTCAAACACATGGGCTGGTGAAGTGGCATGAAGGAGCAATACATCACTTTCTTGATGAACCATAGCCAAGGGGGAATGAAGCATTGACCCAGCCGGTCCATTTTGTCTTTGCTTGGAGAGGATCAGTCTTCCAGGCAGTTGCTCCCAGACAGTTTAGAAAGTCATGTCCCCCAGTTTCAGCACCCCAGGTATTCTTTGCAGCAAGGTTTCTATGTTTCCAAGTTTAATGGTCTTTGCTGTCCCTTGCCTCTTCTCTCTGGTCTATTTGCACAGTTAATCACCTCTTTGTCCACTCTTCCCTCTTCCCCCCAGGACTAGTTCTCCTCTCTCTTTATTTCCATCAGGTTGCTTTTCTTTCCCCATTCTCCCCTTGTTTCACTCACATTTGGAGCCCAGGACAGAGTTCTACCCATGCTTAGTTCCTGTGCCTGATACCACAATTGCCTGCAGCATCTGTGAGCAGCAGCTGCAAAAAAAGTCTGGCTTAGCCCAGTCAGCCTTGGGCTGGAATTTGCCCATTGCAAGTAGCATCTTCAGAGAAGCCCTTGGCTAGTTTGGCTGCCAGTTTCTGGGGACCGTGTGCTGAGCATATGCAAATGGAACTTTTCAAAGGCTTGTGACTGGGAAAAAGCTGGGTGGTTTTTCATGGGAATTGCAAAAGGACAACAGGGACTCTACCTTCCAAATTTCAGACTATTGCTGTGAAGAACAAAGGTGCAGGAGCTGCTCAGTGAAATTCCTGTAAGGCTTTCTTTTTCTTTTCTTTTTTTGTTTTTTTTTTTCTGTTTTTCCTCAACAGTGGCAAAACATGTTTTTCCTCAATCTTATTTCCTAAAGTGACTAAATCCTTTTAGTTGAAACATAAAAAAATAATAATAAGGAGCCTGAGGCAGAGACAGAGCATGGGAATTTTCATCCCAAATACTTAGCTTGGCAAAATTTATAAGCAACTGAAAACGAGCTCTTACAAAGGGAACTATTGAGATCCCTGACTACAGAAGACCTACTTGCATTATTCACAAAAGTCAGATATGAATATCTCCGTGACCCATTTGGGATACTAAAACCAATTAAAAGATGTCTGCTTTTCATATTTCAGAAATCCACATTAAGCAATGTGTGTCCTAAAGAAGCATTTGGTTTTAGCACTTCTCAGGCCATACCAAAGCCGCTACATCTATTTGATTTGCTAAGCATGCCTGTCACAGGTTTATTTTATTAGTTTTGTTGGGAATTTTTTTCTGGACCTTTTTTGTTTTGAAACTTAATTTAGATAGTTGCATGCATAATAGAAGTCTATCCCAGTCAGTACTGTGCAAGTTCAGTGGAACAAGATACATTCTTGATATCTCCTGGGCAGAAAATATGAAAAATAATCACAGATGAGGTAGTTCTTCATTCAGACCAATGGCAAAAGCATTTCCAACCAGCACCCCTGCGCTTAGGCTTATGGGACAAATCCTTATACTTCCACCTTTTACCTAATCATGGTAGTGGATGGGATGCACATCTGCCACAGGAGCAGTAGGGTTGCATTCCTCACTTCTCATTTTATGAAAGAGTAGGAGCATCTGCTGCCCATGCAGCATGGGCCAGGGTCACTCACATCAGGGCTCTGCATGGGTTTCTCAAGCTGTAGAAGACAGCCTGGTGACAATGCTTCACTGCTCCTTTCCCTGCTGCAACTGCTGTTGTGGTCCTGCCTCATTGAAGACTTTTTGGCATGAAAAGAAGTTCCATGGAAATGTGATACAGCTGTATTCTTGCCTTGGTGTGTAAAATCTCTGCAGGGAGAAGAGGTGAATGTTCTGTCCTGGACCTTTCCTCCCTGTCCTTCCACGGCAGAAGCACAGATGCTCAGACCTCAATGTGAGGCAAAGCTCCCTGAGTTGCTTGGCTGTTGGTTTCCCCAAAGGAGAGATGGCATGGGAGCAAACCCTGTATTTACAACTTTCTGTTAACTTGGTTTGCACTCTTTCTTTACTCAGAGTCAGTCCAAAAGGTTTTAAGTTTATCTCAACACAGATGTGGAAAAGCAATCTTGGAGTCATTTGGGTTGGAGGGGATCTCAAAGTCCATCCAGTCCCACCCCCTGCTATGGGCAGGAACACCTCTCACTGGATCCAGTTGCTCAAAACCCCATCCTACCTGGACTTGAACATCTCCATGGGTGGAGCAGCCACGACTTCTCTGGGCAGCCTGGGCTAGGGTCTCACTACCCTAACTGGAAAATATTTCTTTCTGAGATCTCATCTCAGTCTCCTCTCTTTCAGCTTAAAACACACACAATTTTTGAATATTTGTACTGTAAAACTCCATAGGGTTACTGTGGAAAGTTAACAATTGTGGCTACAGAGATACCAATGCAAAGTGTTTGTGTCATTCTGGTGCTGGAGCTCAAAAAACATGTCGAAACAGATGGGGATGTTATTGACTGCAAGTTCTTCGCGTTTTAGTCAGTCGTAGATTATTCTCTTTTCACAACAGACAGGGAAAAAATGTTTTTTCTTTTTTAATTTGATACGGCAATATATTGTGATTGTAACATTTCATTTATCCCCAGACTAACAGGGAATATGTTACATGTGTTCCAACCACAGTGCAAGTTTTCCTCAAGTGCTTATATATGAGCTCCCCTCTAACTTCCCTCTACAGGAGACTGAGTTTTCAAATTAACTCGTTGCAGGATCCTTTATGAGCAGTGACTGTCAAACTGTGCTTGTCTGTGCATTTGTGCATGCTGATATTGCTCTCATTTAGACTAACTTCAGCTCCCACCTCAATCTTGGTTTTCCCATGCTGATTTTTTTACCCTAATATATCAACAGTTTGTTTTAAGCTTGTTTTGAAAACACAACCTACGGTGGTAGAGACAAACCAAGCCAAATTGGAGCAATAAGTATTAAAAGATATGCACGGGGCACAAACAAAAGAATTCCCTAAATGTATTTAAGTGATTTTCTTCCTGCTTTTTTTAATATAGTATTTGTGGGCCAACTGTGGCAATAACAGATAATTTTAATGCAAGATGACATAATTCTAGTTCAGTGATTCTACAGAGAGAAATTACCCCAACAACTTCTTTTCATTTTGTTCTAATTTTGTGATAGAAAAAAAAAAAAACTGCCAACTTTACATTCTCAATGTAAGGAAAAGAAAATAATTTGAATCACAAACTTTGGAAACTCATTTAAATATTTCATCTCTCTTCCACTTCCAAATATACTTTCCTGGCAGATCCTTTCATTTCCATCTCCAGCTCTCACGGTTTACTGTCTTCCTAGCTGGAAGAGACCAAAGTTTTCTTCATAACTCACTAAATGCTTGGCGAAAGATCGCAGTAATGACACGAGGGGTCTTGCATGCTTCTTCTGGGAGCTCCACAGTCTGACTTAGCAGTTCTTAGCACAGGTTCTCCCCAAAGGCTTCATGTGGAGGGATCAGTTGTTAGATCAGGAAGGTATTTTGAAATTAGCATTGTTTTTAGAAGTGGACCACAGTCATTCAGCTTCATTATTTTCTGTCTTTGGGTGTTTGTGGGAGGGTTCCTCCTGACTGGCAGGGAAATCATAAATTGTTTTTTACAATTGTTTTTTGAGATGACTGTCAGGTTGAAGATATGGCTTTGGAGCTTCTGTTTTAAGCTGAAAGAGGGGAGATTTAGATGAGATCTTAGGAAGAGATGGTTTCCTGTGGGGGTGTTAAGACACTGGCACAGGTTGCTCAGGGAAGTCACGGCTGCCCCATCCCTGGAGGTGTTCAAGGGCAAGTTGGATGGGACCTTGAGCAGCCTGGTCCAGTGGGAGGTGTCCCTTCCCATGGCACGGACTTGGGACTGTTTTAAGGTCTTTAAGGTCCCTTCTGACTCAAACCACCCTGTGATTCATGTTATTTGTTTTATTTGGTTTTTGAGGCTATTAGTGAATCAGTCCATATTTGGAATAAATATACTCTCCTAAATGGAGCTTGTTCAAGTATTTTAATGTTTAGATGAAATGGTTAAAAATTTTTGCTGTTCTGCAGTTGGATAATTAAAGCTAGGTTAGCAGAAAGACTGTGATTCTGCAACTGCTTTCTTTCCTATTTTGCTTTTCCTATGGATACAAGGCAGGACATGATCTGCAGTTCCTCTACCAGATACCCCTGTCTGACCCTCACCTCACTGATTCCTAGGTTTCACTGAGCCTTCTCTGGCTGCAGCTCATCAGTGAAGCCCCATCAGTCACATATGCAAGTCTACAGTCAGTGTTCCCTGCTCTTAAGGGTTTATTTGAAGGGTTTATTTGATTTTATTTTTTCCCTTACCATTAACTTAATATTTCCCTTCACGTTCATCCCAGACTTTTGAGTTCTCCCTCCTGCTGGTGGCAGACCCACCTCCCATGCTCGTGCTCATGTGTCTGACTCCCATAGACAGGGACGTCAGGCAGGGCGTTGTCGGAGGTCAACACATCCCAACACGCAACGTGTCTTCTCGTCTTGTCTGCCTTATGGCTGCCTTCACTTTTCCTGTGCCTCTCTTTGCTGCTGCGATGCCAGTCTTCACCTCCTCCCCCACCTGATGCCTGTCTCGAACTCATCCCCACGTGGCTGACTTGCTACTCTGGCACCCCAAACATCACCGATGGCTGATTTTTATTTAGTAGGAAGTAAGAGAAAGGTGTTGAACTCTTCCAGACTAAGTTGCCATTTGCTGCAGAAAGGAGGAGGGTTAAGCAGGGAGTGAAATATAGCTTTATGGACATTAATCTGAAATGCTCCCTTTAATGACATCTCTGAGGTTAAGTCACAGGAAGTGTGATATTATTAAGCTTAGTTAAATCTAGTGTGATTCACATCTGCAAGTCCTTTGCAAATTAGTGTTTAGTCTTTAATTACTGGTTTCCATGATATGGGAGCTTCAGAGTATCTTGCATAAAGTCTCGATGTGTTATGAATTAGGGTGCAAAAGCCTGAAATCCATGTGATGTGCCAAAAAAACTCAAGTTCCTGAGTAGTTCAGAGGCAAATATGCAATTAATTTAGTTTGCCACACTAAGCAGCTGGGATGACACCTTTACAAAGAATTATTTCCCCCTTTATTTGCTCTCCCAGTGTAGATGCTGAGAAAGGCCACTGGAGAAGGACTGTTTTGTAAAGCCATGTTTATGAGCAGCGGCATTTGCCCAGCACGGCTGACCCCTACAGCACACTCCACCTCATTGGGCTGTAATAGGTGCAGACCTGTATAGATTATCATGAGTTACAGGAGAGAAAAATCTTTGCTCTTCAGATTGGGTATAAATTATAAATAGCATCTCCAAAGACTGCGAGTTCCAGAAATGGCATTCCTCTGAGACAACCACATGTAAAGCTGTTGTGGTAGATGTTATTAACTTTATGATTGCAGCACAGGTGTACTTGACCCACAACAATGATCACTCTCCATAAAATCTGGCCATCTGGGTTCAATCACCCACCTTCTTCAAGAATGTTCATAAGCAATGACCAGCAAGGGTCGCGCTAATAAAAGAAGGTTAACACTCACTATATCGGTGTAAATTCACTGGTGAAACAGCACTGTCTTCTTGCCATCTTTCTCACTAACACAGCTGTGCAGATTCCTGTAAGTGGGTCATGTGGATCTTAGATGCACAGGGTGAACTTGTGTGTATAAATACGTATTTGTGTGCATTACATACACAGCAGCTGAGGAAATGCAAGTGAAAAGAATCTATCTGGTATGAGTTAGCCATATATGAATTATTGCAAGTACATGAGGGTTATTCACACCTCAAACTCACAATTTGTTTCCCACTTCTTCCCCAGAAAAATTTTTACACTTAACTTGACATAATTAAAATTCCATCAAAATCAACAGTTTGTCAGTGAATCCCAAAACTTGAAGTTTTAACTCCATTTGTTACATGTTATTTGTATTCTGGTGGCTCAGCTCCATCTTCTATGGCATCTTACAAACTCAGATGTGTTTCCTCTCCATGAAGTCACTTAAAAATGTATTGAATTTCCTGTGAAATCATCATTCTACATAGAACTTTGACTGCTCATTTCTGTTACCACTCAGGTAGGGCTGCTGCATCTTCATAGATGTGTCCTCATTGTCTGCCTTCACCAACACACCTGGCTGATAGGTTCACCCTGTGTCCAGGGTTTTAAAATACCTACCAAAGCTTTATCTGGGACTTTATTTTCTTTTTTAAGGCAAAAAGAAAATGCAGAGAGGGAAGATGAGTTTGCTGGGCTACTGCTAGCAACAGGAAGATGAAGGTGTTGGATGGAGAGACTGTATGGACACAGTAGCAGTGAGACAGAAGAAGACTCGGTGAGACAGGGTTGAAGAAAAGTCAGGAAAAGGGAGAAACTGGTTGATTTTGTGCTACTTTCTTCTCGCTGCCATGATGACAGGGGAGCTGAGATTGGGGGGTGGGTGAGATGCAACAAGATAAGGGCCAAGTGGTGAGCAAGAGTTCAACAAGAGCTGCAAACTGAGCAAGTTGTGAAGGAAGAATTCAGAAGAAGTAGGAAAAGTAGGTATCTTAAAGAAGTAGATGTCCTGGAGAAATAAATGTCCCAGGTGGAAGAAAAACAAGCAAGGATTGGGGAGAGATTTGGGATGAACAAAGTCCTAGGAAGGAGTGAAGAGGGCATTCCTTCCCCTGAGGCTTGCACACCTACTCAGCGTTACAGGGTCAATGGCTTCTCTATCTGCCCAAGACCTGTGAAAGTATTTGCTCTGTCAAGCCTGAGGTGTTTCTGACTGTTTGCAGAGGCAACGCTGTAATGAGGCGTAAGCTATAAGATCAGGAGGTGAGGTGTCAGTGGAGCTCAGACACTTCAGGGTGCGGTAAGCAGCTGAATCAGGATTTTCAGGGTCACTTGGGTTTAGGCTGTTACAATTTACCTCTCTTTATGTAGGAGGGTGAGTTCTTTTGGCAGCTGGTGGCACCTGGAGCAGCTGCCCAGTAGGAGCAGGAGAACAGATGGACAGCCCTGTCTCAACCCTGACTTTGTTCACTCTGTTCACACCATAATGCAGTGACAGCTATCAGGATGGGAGGATGAAGTGCAGATGAGTTTTGCTCAGGTTGTCCCAAGAGCAAAACTGGCATTGCAGAGGCAGCAACTGGCTTCCTGGTTTTTTTTTCCTCTTAACCACCACAGATGTATCCTCTGAAGGAAAATCAGGGGGAACAGTGATTACTCCAGGTATGTTGTGGACAAGAGGACTGGGCAAAAGATGATAGATGGTGCCAGCGGCATGTTGGAGGGATTGGGTTGTGCTTGGTTGGGTTGGGGCCAGCTGAATGCAACAGTCATGAGATGAAACAGACAGGTTAGTGGATACTACTCCTGTACTATGAAAATACTCTGGGCTTTGTCTATACAGATCACAGAATCACTTAGGTTGGAAAGATCATCAAGTCCAAACATAAACCCAACACCGCCATTGCCACCATTAAACCATATTTGTAAGCATGACATCCACATTACTTCTAAATTCCTTGAGGAGTGGTGACTCTAACACTTCCCTGGGTAGACCTTTCCTATGCTCAACAACCCTTTTGGTGAAGCAATATTTCCTAATACCCAGCCTAAACCTCCTCTGGTGTAACTTGAGGCTGCTTCCTCTGTTCCTATCACTTGTCACTTAAGAGAAAATATCAACAACCACCTCACCACAACCTCCTTTCAGGTATTTTTAATGAGCAATAAAGTCTCTGCTCATATGAAAGGACACTATAATATAAGCAGAAGTTTCTAGGGCTGTACCAGGGAGTGGGCAGGAGCGGAATCCACATGAAACATTTCTTATGCAGATTATAAATATTTTTCACTGCAGGGAGAATTAATTTATTCACTAAAGTCTTACAATGGATGAATTCAGGTTGTTGCTGAACTCATAAAAACTCTGGGCATTTGCTGCAGTGCTTCATGCTCCATGAGCCAAGCATTACCATTGCAGTTTGTTTCTTAGACACAGACTCATTCCTGTCCCTGGAAAGAGCTTTGCTACCATGACTTGCCAATGTCAGCACCTACACTGGTCTCCAGGCTTCACACCTGATGTGAAAGGGGAGAAAATTATATTCAGTTGCTTAAAACTGCTTTATTGCAATGCAAATCTGTGCTTATCCTGCTAGTGATTAAGGACTTTTTCCATCTTTATTAGATGGAGTGTCTCTACTGTCATGTAACGCAGGATTTTAAAGCATAGCTGTCCTTCCTAGTTGCTCTGGCTGCAGGCATTACCATTTCCACAGTGTTGCCTTGGCTGCTGTGTTTTGGGAAGCACAAAAGCCAGGTTGGTTTGCGCTCATGCTGCTGGTACAGCTGTTTCTCTGGTGATTTACATAATTTCATTTGCTTGGTGGGTTGTACAAATCTGTGATAGTCTTCACTGAAATATACTGATATCAGCATTTTCTGAATTATTTTCCAATAATTAATTCTCCATCCGGATGTTTGGTGGCACAATGACTATTGAGGAACAGATAATCATAAAAAAGACATCACAGAGGGTAGCTATTTTATATGTGCCCAGTCCTTCCACTCATTCTGCCGTCATCAATTAAAATACTTGTATAAGTTAGCACTCTCTCAAGTTGGCAGAGCTTATCTGCAAGGCTAAACTTCAGGTCTATGTCCTATAAACACTGAAAAGCTGTGGGATTTTGGAATAAATTAATTTTAAAAAATCAACCCTGTAGTATTTTAGATTCAATTAACTCACAGGTATTTTTGTAGTACTTTTTCTGCATGTTTAAATATATTTTATAAATACTGTGTGCTTGTTAACATCTGCAGCATTGCTTGATGAACAGAGCTCCAGCCTTGAGCTCAGCAGAACTCAGATCCACTCCTGGGGCTGAGCTTCCCAGTCTGCAAAAGCAGGCAATGGTGACTTTTCCCTTAGAAAACTCCATTAAACATGTCCTTGCAGCACAGTGGGGTGAAAGAGAGGTACCTGACTGACTGTATGATGCTGCAGTGTGTTTAGATCTGACACATAAATTTGTATTTTCAAGTCTATAGCCTGTGAGTGCTTTGAAGCTTAAATACTTGGGTTTTGGTGGTCTTGCCCATCCATATGCATGTGTGTTCTCTCAGGAAGTGTGAGGTTTTGAGCAGGTCAAAACTTCCTTTCCTTCCTTTTCTTTTCTCCTAGTTAGGAAAATTATGGTCTTTAAATACTAAACACTATATTTATGCTCTTGGTGCAATAGTATCAAACTTTTTTATTCTGATTCATGAGAGGAAAAACACATCTACATTTAAAAAATACAGCTACCTCACTGAAGTATATTATTTGGATGCTTCAAAGCCTCCTTTGAATGCAATCAACTTCACTGTTTACCCAAGTAAACAAAATAAAGTCACAAACTACTAGAAGACAGGACTGCATGGAAAGCAACTCAATGAATTATCTAATTTCCCCAAAGTGAGATCACCTGTACCCTTAATATTCCCAAGAGATGTTTGTCTAACATGTTTTTAATTTCTAGTGGTGAGATCCTGTACCTTTAATGGGTATGTTCTTACCCAAAAAAAACCTTCGTAAGATGTAACCTAAATACCCCATCTTACATTTGACAGATAAAGAATTCTTGGGTTTGTCTTTAAATACAGGTAAAGATGTTGTTATGGATATGAACAGGCAGGCAGACAGGCAGGTAGATATGTATAGACAGAGGTATGATAGAAGATAGATACAAATATACACAGATACAAATATATGCACATGCAAGAGAAACGGGTGATCAGGTCCAGTCAACATGGGTTTACAAAAGGCAGGTCTTGTCAAACTAACCTGATCGCCTTTTATGACAAAGTGACTCAGCTGCTGGATGAGGGAAAGGCTGTGGATGTGGTCTTCCTAGACTTCAGCAAAGCCTTCGACATAGTTTCTCACAGCATTCTGCTACAGAAACTGACAGCCTCTGGCCTGGACAGGTGCACACTCTCCTGGCTGGAAAACTGGTTGGATGACCGGTCCCAGAGAGTGGTGGTAAATGGTGTTAAATCCAGCTGGAGGCCAGTTCCAAGTGGTGTTCCCCAGGGCTCAGTGCTGGGTCCAGCCCTGTTCAATGTCTTCATCAATGACCTGGATGAAGGCATTGAGTGTTCCCTTAGCAATTTTGCAGATGACACTAATCTGGGTGGAAGTATCGATCTGCTGGAGGGTTGGGAGGTTCTGCAGAGGGATCTGAACAGGCTGGACCGCTGGACTGAGTCCAGTGGCATGAGGTTTAACAAGGCCAAATGCCGGGTCCTGCACTTGGGGCACAACAACCCTATGCAGAGCTACAGACTAGGAGAAGCCTGGCTGAAAAGCTGCCTGGAGGAGAGGGACCTGGGAGTATTTGTTGAGAGGAACTGAACGTGAGCCAGCAGTGTGCCCAGGTGGCCAAGAAGGCCAATGGCATCCTGGTTTGTATCAGAAACAGTGTGACCAACAGGTCCAGGGAGGTTATTCTACCTCTGTACTCAGCACCGGTGAGACTGCACCTCAAATCCTGTGTTCAGTTCTGGGTCCCTCCCTACAAGAAGGATGTTGAGGTTTTAGAGCAAGTCCAGAGAAAAGCAACGAAGCTGGTGAAGGGTCTGGAGAACAGGCCCTATGAGGAGCGACTGAGAGAGCTGGGGTTGTTTAGCCTGGAGAAGAGGAGGCTGAGGGGAGACCTCATTGCTCTCTACAACTACCTGAAAGGAGGTTGTAGAGAGGAGGGTGCTGGCCTCTTCTTCCAAGTAACAGGGGACAGGACAAGAGGGAATGGCCTCAAGCTCTGCCAGGGGAGATTTAGGCTGGACATTAGGAAAAAAAATTCACAGAAAGGGTCATTGGGCACTGAAACAGGCTACCCAGGGAGGTGGTTGATTCACCTTCCCTGGAGGTGTTTAAGATATGGGTGGATGAGGTACTGAGGGGCATGGTTTGATGTTTGATAGGAATGGTTGGACTCGATGATCCGGTGGGTCTCTTCCAACCTGGTTTGTTCTGTGATTCTATGATATTGATATAAAGATGAGAGAGAGAAGAGGTGTACAGAAATATAGATATATAGAGATAAAGATTATATAGAGATTGTTATAGGCTTAGGGATAAGGATAAGGAAACAGACACAGAGAGAGAGAGAGATGATAGAGAAAGAGATGAAGAGACAGACAGAAATATAGATATAAGTGTAGAGATATAAAGATTATATAGGGATATGGATAGAGATAAAGATGTTAGAGAAAGAGATGGAGACATACTGAATCATAGATACAAATATAATTTCAACCCCTGCCTTCTTCTCTCTGCATGCTGCACCATTTTAACATGAGTTTTAAAGTCCGTAGTTATATAACATCAAGCACACCTATGCTGGACCCTTTCTTTGAGGAAATGGCTTGCTCTCCTGAAAACATTTCCTGTGTTTGAAATCTCTGCCTGCGAGAGTGTCAATCAGTAACACACTACAGGTCTGATCTAGCCAGCAAAAGATAGGACCATGTAATGTTAACAGAGCTTATCTGGTGTCCCACCAGGTCTCTATTTTCCTTGCTGCCTCTCACTATGCAGTGCAGTGCTGCAGACGTTTGGCAAGTAGGGTAATTGGAGATGGGAAGATTTAGACTGGGCATAAGGAGGAAATTCTTCAGAATGAGAGTTGTGAGGCATTGGAACAGGTTGACTAGGGAAGTTGTGGCTGCCCCATCCCTAGAAGTGTTCAAGGCCAGGTTGGATGTGGCCTCCGGCAGACAGATCTAGTAGGAGGTCTCCCTGCCCATGGCAGGATGTGGAATTAGATGACCTTTAAGGTTCTTTCCAACTCAAACTGTTCTGTGATTCTATGATTCTGTGATTCTATGTCCACACACAAGGTTATCACAGAGGTTACTTTCCAAGCTCAATGCAAACTTTGGGGAGTTTGTTGGGTTTTGTTGTGGCTTTCCTCTTCTTGGCAGTCCTCAAATGATGCTGGGACAAAGGCTGCTTTTGCATATCTTCATCTTCTCTGTTGCTTGAGAACTGCTAGGGTCCCTGTGGAAATTTGGGCTCGTTTAGCCTCCTCTGGCTAGTGGCAGCTCTCCTGTCTGTTTCCAGACTTGCCACTTGGCCAAGTCTCTCTTTTTCCCATTCCAGAAGTGGGGCTGGGAGGGATAGCACCTCAGAGAGGTGTTCAGAAAAACAATGCCACTCAAGAACTTCTCAGCCCTCTTTCTCTTCACATAAGACTTGTGCCTGCACCAGCCAGTTTCACAGTGTCCATCACAAGGGCAAGAGGGCCAGACACCTCTACTATGAGGACAGGCTGAGAGAGTTGAGGTTTTTCAGCCTGAAGAAGAGAAGGCTCTGAGGAGAACATAAAGTAGCTTCCGGTACTGAAATGGGCTACTGGGGGGGACTTTTTCCAAGGGCAAGTAGAAATAGGACAAGGGGAGTAGCTTTAAATTGGAGAGGGGAAGATTTAAATTAGACACAAGGATTAAATTCTTCATAACAAGAGTGGTGAAGCACTGTTCCAGGTTGCACAGGGGAGTTGTGGATACCCCATCCCTGGAAGTGTATAAGGCCAGGTTGGATGCGATTTTAAGCACCTTGTCCAGTGGGAGGTGTCCCTGCCCATGGCAGGGGGTTGGAAGTGAATAATCTTTAAGGTCTCTTCCAACACAAACCATCCTATGATTCTCGGACATAGATGACAGCAGATCTGGGGTGGTGTTGCTCATTTGCTGGTACTCATTTTGCTTGCCCATTTGTGAAAAAGACTTTTTGTGACATTTTGGACTCAAGGACACATGTTTTTAAGGACTAGTTACCCCAGAGCAACAGTTCAGACCAGCTGGAGATCCTGTAATTCTTCTATCTCTTGAAATGCTGTTTAGTCAGCATGTCTTTTTAGCTCTTCATTATTTTCTCCTTTTCTTCATGCAGTTGTGAGCGATTTGTATTGCTCTGACTGTTTGCATTGGTATTAGCAGCAGTTCTGGATGCAGGGCACTGCCTTATTCTTAGTGGGAAAGACCTATAGCTGATTGGTATTTATTTATTTTCTTTTTTCAAAAATATATACTCAAAAGAAAATTATTTCACTTTGGTGACCCAAAAAATGACCTCACTTAGGAAGGAACAACCTTACAACTTTCAGTTATTTGGCCAGTTAGCATACAAAGCAGCAAACAAATGACCCTTACTCACGGGACTACCCTCTATATTTAATAAAGAACGGTGAAAAATGACAGCTGTGTTAGGTTCTTGTCTCTTTCCTACTTTGCAAACCTTGCTTGCACTTAAGCTTTTGCATGAATCTATGCATGTGTTGCTTGCAGAATGAGTAATTTATTAAATATTTGGTTACCTTTCTTGCTTCTTGTGAGTAGTTTGTGTGTCATAAACAAGGGGTATATAAAAGCTGATTACAAGTATGGGAGTTGAGAGGTGATCTTTGTTCTGGGTTGGAGAAATGCTTCTTATTCTGTTTTCATCATCCTACTAAAGATACTAGAGAAAATAGATGTCCAACAAAAATAAACATTGATCTGTGCCACAAGAGATGATAATCAAGTATAAAACATCTATAGTACATGTAAGCTATTTTCTAGCATTGCCACAAAGATTCCCACAATTTTCTTTGCATGAATATTGCATCTAAACCAGCCTACTGTGTGTCTAAGCCCTTTTCATAAGCTATATTTATTTTTTTTCAGATTTCACTGTTTCTTCCCTTGTGGCTCCTCCAAAGAATTCATTTCCCTATGCAGCTGCTTTTAGATTATTATCATGCCCATGACTCCACAAGCTATTACTTCTTAGCCAAACTAAACACACCAAGGTTTGGAGTTTGTTTGGGGGGTTTTCAGTGTCCCCTCAGAAATCACTTACTCCATTTTGTTAATTTGTGTATGGCTCATCTCTTAATTTCACCTAAGCTTTTAACCATTCTTTACCACAGCGAGGTCTTAGAAGTGCATATGCAGAACCTCCTCAGGTCATTGGTTCTCAAGGCTCTTGAGATAATGGACTCCTTCCAAATTTTTCCTAAAGCACTCATCTTCACTTTCAGAAGTAGTTAACATTCTTAAGCAAAGTGTGTTTTTTTAATCTCATTTTTCCTTAGTTTTACTGATGAAGCTGTGAGAGCTTCTTCTGTTTTGTGGTCTGGGAACTAAAGGTTTACATCAGCAGAGCAAAATAGTTGCAATAGATACAGTAATTTCTTCCTGAGCAGATCCACATGTTTCAGGAGTCATAAATGGAGGAACCTTAAGAATTAAAAATACTTCTTTCATTCTTGATAACATCTGATGCACACAAAAGTAAAAAAAAAAAAAAAAAAAAAAAAAAAAATTCATTCCTGTTTAGAAGTAACTATGTGATACAGAAATCATTTAATAGCATCCAGAAAGACAGAGGCAGGACAGAGAAGTATCTTTACTTCACACATATGTGGGGATTTGAACAGTATCATTACATCACTACAGAGTTACAGAATTACTTACTTTAAGTTGAAGGCTTATACAAAACCATTAATTCGTATGTGTGTGTGTGCGCGCACACACATGAGCACTTGTAGATAATACAAGAAAGAAAGAAATTTCCATTGATTCATAACTTTCAGGAGGAAAAATCCTTTCTGAAAGGCGTATCGCACTCAGGTCAGACGGGGCTGACTTGTTTGTTCATTTATTTTTTAAGGAAGAATGAATTGTGTTCCTTCTCGTGGTTATGGAAATAAGGATAAAACACATTTAGTAAGTTTTTAAGTGCTTCTGTTCATCTGAACGCCCCTTAAAGTCTCAATTTCACCCTATGAAGCATTCAAATCAAGTTTTGATAAGGCTTTGGGCCTTTTAAGTTGGTGTGGCTTAAATCATAAATGTTAAAGCAAGTCTTTGGACACAAGATTGAAAGTTACTGTCCTGCCCAAAACTGGTGTTAATGTTTTGCAGCCCACCAGGGTCTCGGTGTGGACCATGATCACAAGAACAGAGCTTGCTCCCGCTACCAATTGCAAGCTCTCTGCTCAGTAAGACAGTTGATGAAGGGCAGCAACCCTCTCTATCCCAAAGGAAACTAAACCCCAAAGCATGGAGCATCCTTAATTCATATTAAAGCCTGTGCTATTAGAGATGAGCCACCACTTAGAGGAGCAGACCTGAGGTCAGCCCTGTGGTTAATATTTATGGAGAAACTTTTCAATCTGGAAACTTTTCCCTGCAGAAATATTCCAATGCAGAAGCATGTATGGAGATCTCTCTCGGCTCCTGTGCAGCATGGGAAACCTTTGTCCCACACATCTTGTAAACACGGCAGGGGGCCACCATTATTCTGTGCATCTTCTGAGCACCATGGGAAGAGGCTTTTGTCTGGCACAGTGGGCAGGCTCCGTAGGAGGGCACCTTTGTCCCACACAGACGGTAATCACTCGGCAAGAGTGAATTATGGGGATTGCAGAGCTCCTTCCCTCCACAGACACTGTGTTTCCTAGATGGAGAGCTCATCAGACTCATTGGGTGAAGAGCTGCTTTTCCTGAGTGGAAGTGGAGAAGGGAAGTGGCAAAAACACATTTACATACTTGTGTGCAAATGCTGTGGGGATAGTTCATCCTGTTGCCTTGCATGGACACCACTGCAGGCACCAATCCCAGTTTCAGTTTTTGCTTTCCCCTTCCTTATTTTTTCTTCCCATTTAGGCTGCCCTGTTTTTATGATTATTTCTCTGTCCCTTAGTATGTTTGCTTTGTCACCTATTCAACACATGATTTGTTAATTAATCTAATTCACTGATAAGCACTCTTATTCTTTCAAATCATTAGTAACAATGTTTGAAAGACTTGAGCCCTGATACCAGTCCCCCTGGGACTTCATGGGTAAATTTTCAACCCAATATAATTCATTATTATTTGTCTTCTCAAATACTTGAGCCACTTCCCAAGAAGTGCACCAGTTCTCATTTCCAAGGCAGTCTGAGGTACTCTAGGTTGTTTCATTAGGTACGGAGTTGTGCCATTCTTCAACCAAAATGTAGTGAACTTGATGAGCTGTGCTACTGTTCCAGACCTGCAACTGCAGAGAGTAGAGTCCCAAAGTGTGATCCAGTGAGGAACAGTGATGACATGAGTTGAGGAAGTATTGATCTGCTTGAGGGTAGAGAGGCTCTGCAAAGGGAACAGAACGGGCTGACCTATGGGCTGAGGCCAACAGGATGAGGTTTAACAAGGTCAAGTGCAGAGTCCTGCACTTGGGACAGAACAACCCTGTGCAGATCCAGGCTTGGGGAAGACTTGCTAGAAAGCTACCTGGCAGAGAAGGACCTGTGACTGTTGGTCCACAGCAGCTCAGTCTGAGCCAGCTGTGGCCCAGGTGGCCAAGAAAACCAACAACATCCTGGCTTGTATCAGAAAGAGTATGACTATCAGGACTGGGGAAGTGATTGTGCCCCTGGACTCTGCACTGGTGAGGCCACACTGTGAATCCTGGTTTCAGTTTTGGGCTTCTCACTACAAGAAAGACATTGAGGGGCTGGAGGGCTGAGGAAACTGGGGTTGTTTAGCTCAGAGAAGAGGATGCTGAGGGGAGATCTTATCACTGTCTACAACTACCTGAAAAGAGGTTGTAGCAAGGTGGCTGTTGGTCTTTTTGCCCAAGTGATGGGTCTTTTCCATCTTATGATTCCATGAGATGCTGAGTCTGGACCCAGCCCACAGAGATGCTGCGTGTGCTGTGGATGGATGGCTCACAGTTAGAGCCAGTACAGGCACAGCACCACATAGTTTGGACTTGCATTACCATAAATCTCAAGTGTTGTGAGGTCTCCTCAGCCACAGTAAAGTAAATCATTTGCAAACAAGAGATAAGGGTGACTGCAGTCCTTAGAGCTGTTAGAGCAGTGAAGCTCACAATCCATTGTAAGTGATTCCCCAGGTTCCCACCACCCCTGAGCTGTCAGATTAACCTATGCAAAAAGACATGGCAATGGATAAATCTCTTGCCTGCTGATTTTTGTGATTCAGTAAAGTAGTCAAGTTTGGGCTTTGTCCGTTCCTGTCAAATCTGAGGCTGTTCTGTTCAAAGGCTATTGTCCTAAAGGCTCTTGTGATTTTTAAAGTTGTTCTGTTAGTTTACTGATATTCAAGAGTAAGTATTATGTGCTGTCGTTTCAATTAATCCTCCTTTTCTCAAATTTTAAAAAAAAATCTTTTTTCTTCCCACCCCAGTCCTCTGGCCCTATCTGATTGTGCATGAATTCTGAGAAATAGCTGCCAGTAGTTCAGCAAGTTCATTAACCAATTCCCTGAGGACACTCAGGTGAGTGTCATCCAGACATGATGATTTGTATATTAAATTTTTGCAAGTTATTCCCTCATCTGACTTTTTTTGTATCAACAACTGCATTGGCAAGTCTGCATTATTTCTAATTGTCAGTATCTCCTTGTGGTGATGGGTAAATTGATCCTGAAATTTGTTCACTCTTTCACAGTCATTACTCTTTTTGCCTCATGCATTATTGGATGCATTTTCTCTTTGGAGCTCCTTTCCAATGTCTGTGTTGAAATTTACATCCAGTTCTCCCTACCTCCTTCCATGGTGGCAATTGAGAGACTGCTCATAGAATCATAGAATCTCTAGGTTGGAAGAGACCTTTGAGATCATCAGATCTGGCCACACCTGTCCACTACTAAATCATACCCCTAAGCATGTCATCTTCCTGTCTTTTAAGTGCCTTCAGGGATGGTGACTTCATCGCCTCCCTGACCAGCCTCTACCAGTGCTTGATAACCCCTTTAGAGAAGAATTTTTTCCTAATGTCCAGTCTGAATGGCTTGAGGCCATTCTCTCTTATCCTATCACCCATCACTTGGGCAAAGAGACTAACACACACCTCTCTACAACCTCATTTCAGGCAATTGTAGACAATTATGAGGTCTCCCCTCAGCCTTCTCTTCTCCAGACTAAACAACCCCAGTTCCCTCACCAGACTTATTGTTCAGCCATTTCCCCAGCTATGCTGTCTTTCCCTGGATCTGCTCCAGGACCTCAATGTCTTTCTTGTAGAAGGGTCCCAAAACTGACCACAGTATCCAAGATGCAGCCTCACCACTGCTAAGTACAGAGGCAGAATCACTTCCCTGCTCCTGCTGGCCATGCCGTTTCTGATCCAAGCCAAGATGCTGTTGGTCTTCTTGGCCACCTGAGTCACTGCTGGCTCATGTTCAGCTGCTGTCAACCAACAGCCCCAGGTCCTCCTCTGCCGGGTAGCTTTCCAGCCTCTCTTGCTCAAGCCTGGAGCACTGCGTAGGGTTAAGTCCCAAGTGTGGGACCCAGCACTTGGCCTTGTTGAATCTTATCCTGTTGGCCTCAGCCCATCGACCCAGCCTGTTCAGTTCCCTTTCAAGAGCCCCCCTAACTTCAAGCAGATAGACTCTTCCTGCCAGTTTAATGTCATCCATGAACTTACTGAGTGTACATCAATCCCCTCATCCACATTACTGACAAAGATATGGCATTTCTCTCATTTCTCTTGGTGGGGCTGGAAGCAGGGCAGGGACTAATTGGTTTTTTACTCCTACAGCTTCAGCCTTAGCATATTTTAGGATGTTATAACTGTTTCCTACACTTAACAGTTTTTATATGTTTTTTCATTGCAACAAGCTCCTAAGATTTCTTGAAGAATTAATGTCTGAAATCACTATACATTGTGCGACAACACATCACTGGATGCAGTACATTGAAACATACAGTTTATCATCATGGCTGTTGAAATTAGTGAGTGTTCACGGTATCTGTACATTAGAGGACCTTAGCTTTAGTACAACTTCTTCTTATTATCCAACTCTTCGCAAATGATTCTTTCTATCAAAAAATAGATGGCTGCTCATGCATTTAATTTGTCTCCTGCTAAATACACAATGGATATTGCAGTTGTCAATGATATTTTTCCTCTGGTGAAAACCTCATGGCCAAATCTGTCATCACCCTGAGGAAATAATTCCTCTTGCGTCTGTCTAATATTCTGAGCCTCCGGTATATAAAACATAAATGCACAGTCTGTGCAGTGTTAAATTTTTAGGGCTTTCCCTTTAGTAGTAGTTGAATGCGAATATGTAAGGACAAAATTTGACCTTTAAATGACTATAAAGGGGCAAGGCAGATACTTGGCAAGCTTTTCTTATTGCCGTATTAATCAAGCAAAGAATCATCATAATCCTGGAAACTAAATAGCCATTGTAGTGATTTTATCACCAGGGAAATTGTTCATCTGTCAGTAAGATTGTTACTAGGAAAGGGAAAATAGGGAGTGTTAAAATTGCTTTAGACCACTGAATCATTGAGTCCCTCTAGACTCAAAGCTTGAATTGTTTCTTGAGAGGAGTGGGTTGAGAGAGGTTGCTACAGGAAAGCTGTAGGCTAATCAGTTTCAGTAGCACCAGTGAGTGCAAGCCTGATCTCTCTTGAGGACATAAGGAAAGTGCACGGGAGAAGGCAGGACAGAGAAAAGGACGTGGAGGCATCAGAAACTTATTGTTTTGTTATTTTTTTGTTTCTTTCACAGAGGATGAAGGCTGTTGATGAAAAGAAAAATAAAAAAGGGGGAGGGGGAGGACCAGCATAATGTTCACTGCCTGTATTTTCATCTAATTTAATCCAGTGGATATTAATGACAATGAATACGATTGAGACTGAGGGAGACAGATGCAGGCAAATGGGAATGACAGAGACGTGTCTGTGTGGGAAGCGTCCTTGTAGGGCCCAGAAAGCCACATGGGAAGTTGCTTTGCCTCTTGGGGCACTATGTGATGTTAACACGTGCTGGGACACAGACGTGTGAGTAGACCTGCCAGTGCAGGAGTGTCCTTATGGTGTGCTAGAACATCCCATCCCTCCTTAAAACCAGCTGTGGTAGATTACATCTGTGCTCGTGTCATTGTGTGGGGCAGTGAGCAATTGTAGTGTACCCAACCATAGCATAACCTGAGGGACAGGTCTGTTAGTCTACCAGCTGTGCTGGGAGGGGAGTTTCAGCCTTCTGCTGTAGTGCTACAACTCTGTGCATGGGATGATCCTGAGGTGGGAGACAAGCATTGGTGAGTATCACTATGGATGGTGGCTCTTGTAGGAGATGGGGTAGATGGTCTGCTTTGAAAGCCACCTGCAAGATATAATTATTTGTCTCCCAGTAAATAATGTTCTCAAAGATAGGTGAACTTGAAGGTGGAAGGTATAAAAGGTGCCTCTAGGAGATTTGCGTAAGACATCGTTATTGTCTCCCTACCATAACAGTGGAGAGGAGGGATAGAAATCTGTGCATGCATGTAACATGGGTCCTCTTTGTACAAAATGTCTCTTTGTGTGGAAAGTGGTGTCTTTTCATGGAGGGCTTTTTTGGAGGAACTTGCCTGATGACAGCATGTGAGGGAGCAGGGGAGGGCAATGTAATGGGTAGCTCCTCACTCAAAGACATTCTGGAGGGGATGGCATATGTGCAACCACCAAGGATCCACCAAGTATGGGTTCACAGGGGTGAAAGTCCCAGTGAGGGTGTGAAAGTGGGTAAGCGGGTAGCGCCATGCCAGAGCATCCCTCTAGGTCACCCACCTGCATCCCTGGGGACCGCTGGCCATTCCACGTCCCTGGGAGACCATCAGCTGCCCTATGTGGCATCCTTCTCCACCAGGCAGGCCACGGCCACTGCGTCCTTCATTGTTGTCACCCCCCGATTGTGATACTGTCACAAAACTGTTGCTAGGCAACAAATGTGGTTACTGGGTCTCAGCGAATAGCTGAAGGGGAAAGCGAAGTGTTGCACCATTGTAGAGTAACCATAGCAATGACCTACTATTACAGACTAAAGAATTATCATTAACAATGTTAAAGTATCAAATGGAGGCCCAGGATCCAGAGACTTCTAGGCAGCATCTCTGAATAATTGAGTTACCCAGGAAGAGGTTCCAAGTCTTTCACAGCCTTTGGCTCCCTATCGCCATCATCTTGGTTTTGTTTTGGGGGTTGTTGTGAATCAGAGTTTTTTTTTTTAAACAGAGCAGCTGTGCTGTGCATTGAAGGGGACTCTTGTAAAACAATGGAAATACCCTCCAATAAAAAAGAGATGGAGGTGGATCTGTGTGCAGAGGGTAAGGGTATGCAGGAAAGGTCCACTTTACTGCCTCAATATCATGTACGGGCTTGTTGGAAAAGGGCCCATGTAGGATGCCTTTGTAACACAATGGTTGTTGTTCGGTTCAAGTGTTCCCTTTCAGGTTAAAATGCATATGCCAGGCCAAAAGTAATATAAAATTGAAAATAAATAGTACAGAGTACACCAGCCTTGAAAAGCAAACACTTTCTTTCAAGGTAGATCAGGCTTTAATGAAGCAATACTTAGCCAGTTGCTTTGGGATCTCACTTCCCCAGACCTGAGAGGTGTCCAGGTTCTCTGACCTGTGACTTGTGTGGCCGTAAGTGTGTCTGAGTGCATGTAGGTTTGTTCCTGCCCAGCTGTCACCAAGCTTCACAGTGGGGCAGCCCCAAACTCATGGATCACCCTGGACCAGCCGCCCATTTTTCTTTTAACACCCTGCAAGCAAAACTGGAAGCAGCAAAATGACCCCACAGTCAAACTGTCACCTTTGTATTTTGCAGGTACTGAGCGCCATGAACTCACTTCCTGGAAGAGTTTTCCCTCAATTTTCAAGTTCTTCAGTGAGGCGATAGAGGCAAAGAACAGCTCCGTGAAACCAACCCCAACACGGCGCTCCAGCAGGATAAAATACGAGGACTTGTAAAAGGATGGGAGGAAAGAAAAAAAAGCACACCAACACCAACACCACCAACCTCGTCACTGCGTGTCTGCAAGCAGTCTTGCAGCCCCTCATTAGATTGTTTTCTTCCTAGAGCACAGGGTCGTGATGTATACATCTAAATAGTTTTTTGCATTATTTCTAGATGAGTGGAACTGTCAAAGCAATATGGGTTCGCTGGTTGTGCTTCCTGTGGGCTGTAACTTGGATTTCGTGCTGCCCATCAGTGCGCAGATTAAGGCTGACAGTGGTACTGCACAGTGCAGCATGGTGCAGCTCTAATTGCCCTGACATAGCCCTGCACCAAGCTGATGCCAGAATTTAACAGCTTCGTCATGGTCCTATCGCCTGCAGGATTTTTTTGCTGCTTCCTTCTATTTTAAGACAGAACAAAATAAGATTTACTCTTTAGTTTTTCAAAAGACAGTTCTAACTCAGAAGTGCTAACCAGCCTGTGGTTTACACCTGGTAGCCTTCTCTTTCTCTGGGACCAAGTGGGATCAACTCTTGACTCTCTCATTTTCTGCTTGTAGGAGAGTCCAAGAAGTTTGGTCTAGATTTCTAGGAAAGCCCCTTTGTTGTAGAGATTTTCTCCTCCTGGCAGATCAATGGCATTATCTGCAGATCTTCTCTTCCTTTTGATAGCTCCACTTAAAAAAATGCCTATTCATTAACTGGCTGGATCACACTGTGAAAATATGGCAGCAAAAAAAGAAAAAGAGGGACACATTGCATATTTTTTTTTATTTTTAAATGCAAAGATGCTTCCAATTTCACATGCCACATTTCTAATGAATTACCATCCCTTGATTATTTCCTTTTGCTCTAAGCTCACGGGTTTGTCCCCACTTTCATAGGCACTGGTGGGGAGGATGCAAATTGGGGGATAGAGGGGCAGCCGGGGGAGGGGGGCTGCCCTGCTTGGGGACATCATATCATGTGTGGAGGGGGATGTGGCTGTAGCCATCACAGTCGCCTTCAGCAGCTTTTCTCCTCTAAAATGTCTAATATGTGACAAGATGTGCCTGATAGCGTGCCCGGCTAGCGAGCGTGCTAATTAAGCTCTTATAGTGATGATGCTAAATTAAAGTGATCTTTTATTCAATGGCTATGCCTGTCTTGTATCTGAAGCTGTTAGTGCTGAGGAGGCAAGACTCAGACTCATGGGTCTGGGACCCCTATCCCACTCTATCCCACCATTCCCCTCATGTAATATTTCCTAACCCACAGCTAGGGGCCAGGAATGCTGTTGGGATGAGAAAAGTGTTAAAATGAGGTGAAGCTGGGGCAGGGATGCAGAGCTAAGGCAGCAATGCCCATGGTGGGGTGCAAGGGAAAACGTGCTGTGGGTAAGAGAATTCAGGGATGAGAGCCCCCAGCTGGAGGGTTTGGGTCAAAATCCTACATCTGGGGAGTCTTACCGGTGAATTCTTCTCACAGCAGGTTTCCTCCCACCTCCCTCCACTTCACTGCATTTAACCTCTCCCCTTCCCAAGCATCCCTCTTACCCCTTGGGAAAGTTGCTGTGCACCCCCAGCCCTGGGCAGGGGTGGCAGAGAGGGGAGTGAGAATCAGGCCATGCTGATGCAGGGAGCAGTGTGAAATCTGCACCCAGAGGGTTTCCTTCCTGGAGGAAACTTGTTGCTGTGAGGAAAAGATTTCTTCTTGGAGGATACTGCTGCCTGCAACCATCCTAATTCTCCACTGTCAGAGTCTGCTGCCTCCTTCCTATCCTGTGTCTCCCACCAGCTCACTGGTACCTGTGTATTTAGGGGGAAGGAGGACACTTACACCCTGCGTTTTGGGTTTCTGTGTAGCTTTCACAGCCAGTAAGGCTGGTGGGGACTGGGGAGGCGGGAGAGGGTTTTTTTACACTTCGGTCCTTTCTCTTTCCATCCCCTGGGCTCTCCAGGGTGCCAAATGTCGTGGGAATTGGTCTATTTTATTAAGTGTCATTGAGAACCAAAATGTACAGAAATTTGTACTGTAACTCTTTATCTTTTTACAAGGTTTTTTCCTTACCATGCCTCTGGTCCGAATTGTGTTACAGCTTTGGGGGGTGGAGGGGGCGGGTTGTTTTCTGTAAGGCACACCAGGGGTCCTCACCACCGGTGCTTCTCCATTTGCAAGGATCGGGGGGAAAAAAAAAAAAAAAAAAAAAAAACCAAACAAACCCAAAAAACGATACTCCTTTCTCACCCGCTTGTGTACTTCTCTGCTCCGCGGGAGCCGCCATCCCTCCTGGGGACCATGAGGATGAGCAGGAGGAGCTCCCCTCTCCCGGGAAAACAAACGGAGGGGTAGAGGAGGGGTTTACAAGCAAGACCCCGACTGGTTTTGCGGAGGGGAAGGTGTGAGATGCCCCCCGGGACCTGGCCAAGCAGGGCTGGGGTACGGATGGAGTGAGGGTCCTCGGTGGGTGTGTCTGCCCTTTTCCAGCTCTCCTGCTCTCTTTTAGCTCACCCTAAATATCAAAATACACCCTAGGGAGAGGGCTTTGACCTTTTGGGGAGGGAAGCTGTATCTCCACCCCCGCCCGCGGCTGCGGGAAAGGGAAAATCGCAGCCGAAGTCGCCCCGGGAGGAGGAGCTGGAGGGGAGAAAGGCGTGGGAGCATCCCGGTTTGTCTGTGCCGCCGGGAAAGGTGACAACAGTAGCCACGGAGCTCGCTTAGGAGGGATGAATGTTGATTCAATTGATTCATCTAGGATCGATGGTTTTAAAGTCGCCGTGATGCCTCCAGCATCCAGAGATCTGACAATCAGCCCCATCCGACTTCATCACGGGGAAACTCCTTGGCATCTGACATCGTCCAGTAGCCTGTGCCCTGGGCAACTTCAGAGACGGGCAAAAAAACACCCCTGAAAACAACAGCAGAACTAACCCTCTGATAGTATCTAAAAGAGAATCCTCCAGTTCCCCATGGCCCACACCAAAAGGTTGTGCAAGCAGAAATGCTACAGTTGGAATGATTGACCAATGACAGCAGTGTTTCCTTGCCAAAAATTTGGAGCAGAAAAAAAGCGTTCCTCGAGAAAAAAACAGCCAGTGGACTCCTAAACACAGCAAATCGGGACGGGGCTGGGGCGGAGGACGGGGTGGGGGGGGTGGATGGAGGAAAAATATAACAAATAAATCCTCCACCTGCCTTGTCCACACATAGCTCTGTGCTAGTTGCAGTCATAGCAGACTCAAAAGATGACGATGCTTTTCATGGGAATGTGCATTTTCCCCTGCTCCTAGAGAAACATCACTAATTGTTTTGTTTGGGTTTCTTTCTTCTCCCCCTCTAGGAATTTCTTTCAGAGGTACAAATGAAATATGTCACATCTATAAAACCACACAGAGCTGCATATTGCACTGTTCTCTAGTCAGCCAAACCAAAAATAATGTGTCAAGAGCGTGTACATCCATCGCACACCCCGGGGTAGGAGCTACATCTTACAGCATGGAGGGCTGCGTGTGTGTGCATGCCTGTGCATGCATCCGTGGGCATCTGGATCTCGCAGGGATATGTGTGTGTGTGTGTCTGTGTGTGTCTGTGTGTGTCTGCACACGCACGCATGTGCCCGCAGTAAGTTGACGTTCTGGACAAAGTGTGAAAAATGTACTTCTCGAGAAACTTGGAAGGAGGTGCCATTCATCATTGTACCGTCATAATATCACAAATTTTCACTCTTCTATTCCATTTCGGATTGCATGTGTTTGTGAGTATTTCACTAGATCAGTGACAGCTCTTTATTTGCATAATTATATGCTCTGGTCTGAAGAGAAAACTAACCCCCAAATTTCATGGGTCACCAAACTGCGACAATCAATGTTTTATCACGTATGCTAAGCGAAACCTAAGAAGCTATATGAAGTTTCTTGGGGAGTTTTTGCTCCTCACAAAATTAAAGATTTTGTGCCTCTTGAATAGATGCAAAATCTTTCCAAGCTCTTTGTAACTGAATTCCGTTTGAAGGCAAAACTAGAGATTAGCTCGTAGATCTGGATTTCAGATCCACTAGCATTATTACTTCAAAGTGGATTCAGACAAGCAGCTTTACTGCATTTCTAAATTTCCCCTTCCTAAGTACTGTCATTTAAATGGTAGTAAAAAAAAAAAAAAAGGGGGGGGGGAGGAAAAGAAGTGATCAAAAATGCATCATCAAGTCCGCAGTGACCAGTGGATTCAGTGGGTTTAATTCCACCCGTTCAGAGCAGTTTTATTCTTTCTGTTGGGCGCTTCCCGCACACACACACTACACACACCCCCCAATCCGTTACAGATACAGAAACCGAAAATAAATACACAGAAAACCATTTCCCGGGCTGCAAAATCTGTTCTGGTCCATCGGTTGCACAATAACCACAAGCTCGAGTTATGACACGCACGTTCCAAGTTTCCCTCTCGATCAAAACGCCTTGTGGTGAGGAGGAAGGGATCTGGTGATGGGGTGAAGATCCTTGCCCTCCTCCTCCATTTGAAAAGCTGGGAATGTTTAGTTCTTGCTCCGAGTGGGTCTAAAATAAAATAATATTAAATAAAAAACTACTCGAGCTGACTTGGGGAGGAGCTGTCGGGCGAGTAGGTGAACTGCAGATCCAGGGGGACCTTGCCACCTCGGAGAAGCTATTTCCCGGCTCTCCTTGCTGTGGGAAGTCCCCACGGTTTGCAACCTTGTGCTCGGATGCCCTCTAAGCTCTCGGGTAGGATAAACTTATTTTAGAAGGGGTTTATTTCCAGTGAGATAGACAATCGTGGTCTCCTGACCCCGTGGTGGGGATGGCAACGCAGCGGAAGGACCGCGAGAAAGAGAGGAGAAAGGCTCGTACCATCCCACCGGGGTTTTTTATTCTCTTTTCATCGATCCGAAAAACCTGTTCCCGAGGGAAGTGGGTTCCCGGCACAGGCTCTCGCCCGGGAAGTTCGGTGCGATGGAAGTTTTGACTCCTTTGAGTGATTTCCAGGCAGGTGCCAGCCTCGCACCGCCCCCTCGCCTTGTGGGAACAGGGTGAAACACTGGTGGGAAATAAAAACAGTGCTGGGAGGCACACGAGCCTCTCCATCAGCCCTCGTCAGGCTGCCGGGGGACACAAGGAGGACACCCCGCTCCCATCCATACACTGAAATGAGCTGCTTAAACCCCTCCGCACCCCCTCAGCCGGCTCCAAGGAAATGCGAATATTGCGGGGAGGTAGGGGTGGCTCTTGGGGCTTGTTATTCCTGCGGAGACAACAGCATTAGTTATTTCCCACTAAACGTGGCGCAGGAGAGAGATGACCCCTCCGAGGAAAGGCCTGGGTCGTCTCCTTTTGTCGTTTCCATCTCTCTTTACTCCCGCCCTACCTAATCCCCTAATGCCTGGCAAAGGACCGTCTCCGGACTTCTGCCTTCAAGCTCCTGCTTTAAAGCTGCAATCGCCGACACAATTAGATAAATCACCTTCCAGCGCATCTCCCCTCCTCCCGGGAGCGTTTCACGCCTTCTCTTTCTAGACTTGACTCGCTAAACGATGAAAAATTGTTTTGTGTTCTATAGCAAAGCCCTTGATGCGAAAGGACCTCCTTGCCCTCCCGCAACACCCAGGTACAAAAATCACTCCCTCCCCAATAATGTGCCCGGTCCTGCTCGCCTGGGTTTTGCGGGAAAAGGGGCAAACATTGCACGGAACTTCTAAATAATGATCGATCGGCTCGCAGCAAGCCCTGAGCCCTGCTCTGCCCGCTCGCCGGTGGCTTTCGCCAGCCTTCCCTGCTCCTCCATCCCCTTCCCACACGCCCAACTTCTCTCCCACCGAGTTTTTCCTCTAATTCAATTAAGACCCATCCTTTGATTCGTTCTCTGCTGGGGAAAATCTCCCCCTCACACACCTCTCTATATGCGCTTCAGATGTGTGGTTTTCATCATGATGATGGTGATTTGGATTATAAATGCTTTCCTTTTTATTTTCTGACACTTTTTAGCATATCCTCTCCCCGGGGGGTGTTGGGGTAGCTCCAGAACTCTGAGCGATGGGCACTATGTTCCCTACTTGGGGAGATCTCCCCCGTCACACACCTCTCCACTTGCGCTTCAGATGTTTGGGTTTTGGGGTTTTTTTTTACATATAACGATGATAGTGATTTGGATTATAAAAGGTTTCCTTTTTGTTTTCTGCCGCTTTTCCTCTTCCCTGGGGGTTTGGGGAGGTGGGGGGAGGAGGAGGCATGTCCACAACTCCAAGTAATGGGCATTGTGGGTGGGGAAGAAGAGGGGTCGCATCACCCATCGTGGTGTTTCCAGAGTGGTCCCCACACCCCCAGCTAAGCCGATCGCAAGGATCAAAGTCAGCACCGTTCTTGAAAAGCGGCGGAGAGGGCGGGACAGGGACCACCGGGCAGGATACTGTCCTTCCCAACCGAGAACCCCCTCTATCCTCATCCCCTTCCCCACCTCCCCTACCCCCCTCCATCCTCATTCCCCACCCCCCTCCTCCCTCAGCGGGGGCGGTGGGGCCGGCAGCGCTCAGGGCGGGCCCAGCACCATGGACAGCGCCGCCGCCTCCAGCGCCGCCGCTGGGTCCTTGTGCACCCCCTTTCGACACCTTTAACCCCCCACCACTCCCCCCATCTCCCCCCATATCCCACTCCAAGGGGAAAACACTCCCTTCTCCCCACGGTACTGCTCAGAGCCTCAGCATCCTCCAGCAGCGTCGACACTCCATCCCAACGGGAAAATCCCATATTCCCCCTCGGGGTACCGCTTGGGGAGAGGTCGTGGTTGGGAGAGTAGAGGGGAAGCATCACTACTCGATCACCTGGATGTCGCGACACACCGTGGGATGAGTGGGGGAAGGTCTTCGCCCTCCTCCTGCTGCCCAGCAGGGGAAAAAGAGGAAGGGAGAAGGGGGACGGGAAGAGGGAAAAGTTAATTCCTCCGTGCTCTCCTCCAGGTGTAGCTTGACCCCCTGCGGGTGGGGAGAGAAGGGGGTGCCAGGACAGTCCTGGGGCTGGGTGAGCATCCGTCGGCCGCGACGGGACCGTGTGCCAGTGCACAAGCTCCCCAGCCCCGGGGAGACAGCGAGAGCCTCTCCCCGTGCCCAAATGCAACCCTCTGGAGTGCGGGCAGATATCCCGAGGGGATCAGCGTAGCCTCCCACCTTGGCTCAGGGCACTCAATCCGGGTCACCTCCCCATCCAGGTACGGCTAGAGGGGTCGGGATGTCGGAAATCCGTTTGCTCCATTCTGCCCACCCCCATGGTCCCACTGGCTCCTTGTCCTTTGGGGTCTTCTCGGAGAGGATCCCGAGGTCGCACCCAGGACCCACCTCCGGCTTGATTCAACCCA
>JAUMJK010000518.1:0-22269 GCA_033558105.1 Coccyzus lansbergi | reverse complement strand
CCCAGTCCCTGTACTGGTGAGACCCTCCCTCCCCCCCCCCCCACCCGGTACTGGGGAGCCCCCTCCTTCCCCCCATCCCTGTACTGGTGAGACCCTCCCTCACCTCCCCCTCCAGTACTGGGGAGCCCCCTCCTGCCCCCAATCCCTGTACTGGGGAGACACCCCCTCCGTTACTGGGGATCCCCCTCCTTCCCCCCCTATCCCTGTACTGGGGAGACACCCCCTCCGTTACTGGGGATCCCCCTCCTTCCCCCCTATCCCTGTACTGCTGGGACCCCCCCCCCCCCCTTCCAGTACCAGGGACCCCCCCAACCCCCCCTTCATCCTTCACCCCCTTTCCCGGTACCAGTAAGACCCTCCTTCTCTCCCCCCCGAGTACTGGGGAAACCCTCGTGTCCCCCCCCCCCCCCCCGTGTCCCCCTGTCATCCTTGCGTCCATCTTGTCTGTCCCTCCTGCTCGTGTCCCTCTGTCCCCCCCATTATCTATGTGTCCAGCCCTCCGTGTCCCTACTGTGTCCGTCTGTCCTTCCCCCATGTGTCCCTCTGCCCCCCCCCGTGTCCATGTCCTCCCCATCATCCCTGCGTCCATCCCTCCGTCCATCTGTCTGTCCTCCCCCTTGTGTCCATTTGCTCCCCTCATCATCCGGGTGTCCATCCCTCTGTCCTCCCCCCCCAACCCGGCACCTTGTCCGTCTGTCCTTCCTCCCTGTGTCCATTTGCTCCCCTCATCATCCACCTCCCTCTCTCTGGCCCTCCCCATATCCACGTCCATCCCTCTGTCCTCTCCCCGCTGTGTCCGTCCGTCCTTCCCCTTGTGTCCCTCTGTCCCTCCCCATACCCACGTCCATCCCTCTGTCCTCTCCCCGCTGTGTCCGTCCGTCCTTCCCCTTGTGTCCCTCTGGCCCTCCCCATACCCACGTCCATCCCTCTGTCCTCTCCCCGCTGTGTCCGTCCGTCCTTCCCCTTGTGTCCCTCTGTCCCCTATCCAGGTGTCCCCCTGCTTTTCGGGGCCCCGGCCGGAGCATCCCCCGAGCCCTCTGCCCCCTCCGCTGGGCTCAGCCCCCATGCTCCCCCCCCCCAGCTCCCTCCCCAGCTCCGGTTTCGTGGCCCAGTTTGCGTCTCCGTCACGCGCTGCCCGGTCGGTCGGAGCCCAAACCACCGCCTGCCCCGTGCCAAGCGGCTCTGTGATGATGCCACGAGGCGCCCCGGGGCGGGGGGGGTCCCCGTGCTGCACCTCCAACCCCTTTGGCCTCCCGAGTCCTCGTGCGGTGCTGCGGTAGCCACAGCCAAACCATCCCTCAGCTTCCCGGAGATCGCTCCCAGCTTCATCATCCCCTGGCGCTCCTGCTCCCTCCTTCCTCACCTGCATCTCACCTTCTCCTTTCTCCGGGTGCCCTCCGTCCGCTTTCCCGGTGCCAACCGGCAGCTCTGCCCGTGAGGGTTTCTCCGGTTGAGCCCCGGGTGCCCCTGGCCGCTCGGTGGCCCCGGGTGCCATCGGGCAGCAGCCGCCACGGGCGTGATGAAATCCTCAGCCCGCTTTCGACACTGCCGAGCGCAGCGGCGGCACCGGCCTTTCCGGACAGGGTGGCGAGAGCCGGAGCTGGTGCTCGTGGGGTGTCCCCGCCGGCACCGGCACTCTCGTCGTGGCTGCTGGGCCTCAGCTGCTCCCTTGGGCGCTGCCGGTTGTGCCGGCGGCACAGCCGGAACCCAGCCTGGGGCGGCAGCCACCGCCAGAGCCCTCGGAAGGCTCTTGGCTTTGAAGGGAGAGTTTCTCCTCCGGGCGGTGAAGGTCACTGGTGGCTCTCGCCTGTCCCTGAGCCGGCGCCGGGGGCTCCGACTGTGCCACGAGGCTGACGTGGCTGATCCGTTGAGCGGCTGCTGGGGCTGTCGCCGCAGACCTGGTTCTGTGGCGGGAGCCTGGTGATCCCCGGGGAGCACCAGTTCTCAACCACAGCCACCCCAGGGACACCGTGTCCCGGGGTTCTTCCCCCTCTCCGTTCCCCAGGTTTCCGCCGAGGGCTGAATTGGGAGCTCATCCTGCTTCCCGAGGTCCCTGTGGCTGCCCTGGCCGAGCCAGGGAGGTGACAACCCTCATGCCTCACGGCACTGACCCTGCCGCCTCTTCTCGCCCACCAGACATGGAAACGAACAACCACTTCGGCTTCACCGGCCTTTCCTCTGCACCCGCTGCCTCAGGACCCAAACCCGCGTCTGCCTCAGGGGATGGCGCCTTCGACCCCGGCGCCCCGATCGGCTTCCCCCCACCAGGGAAAAGTGAGTCAGGGGAGGGGACGGAGAGGACTGGAGGGGACGGAGAGGGTGGAGGTGATGGAGAGGCCAAGGGGACAGAGAGGGTGGAGGTGATGGAGAGGCCAAGGGGACAGAGAGGACTGGAGGGGACGGAGAGGCCAAGGGGACGGAGAGGATGGAAGAGATGGAGAGGATGGAGGGGCCTGTGGGACAGAGGGGACGGAGGGGACTGGAGGGGACTGGAGGGGACGGAGGGGACTGGAGGGGACGGAGAGGACTGGAGGGGACGGAGGGGACTGGAGGGGACGGAGAGGACTGGAGGGGACGGAGAGGATGGAAGGGACGGAGAGGATGGAGGGGACGGAGAGGATGGAAGGGATGGAGAGGATGGAGGGGACGGAGAGGACTGGAAGGGATGGGGAGGATGGAAGGGATGGAGAGGATGGAGGGGCCAGAGGGCCCGTGGGACAGAGGGGATGGAGAGGACTGGAGAGGATGGAAGGGACGGAGAGGATAGAAGGGACGGAGAGGATGGAGGGGACGGAGAGGACTGGAAGGGATGGAGAGGATGGAAGGGATGGAGGGGACGGAGAGGACTGGAGGGGACGGAGAGGACTGGAAGTGATGGAGAGGATGGAAGTGATGGGGAGGATGGAAGGGATGGAGAGGATGGAGGGACCGGAGGGTCCGTGGGACAGAGGGGACGGAGAGGACTGGAGGGGACGGAAGGGACGGAGAGGATGGAAGGGACGGAGAGGATAGAAGGGATGGAGAGGATGGAGGAGCCGGAGGGCCTGTGGGACAGAGGGGACGGAGAGGGCTGGAGGGGACGGAGAAGGCTGGAGGGGACGGAGAGGATGGAAGTGATGGGGAGGATGGAAGGGATGGAGAGGATGGAGGGGCTGGAGGGTCCATGGGACAGAGGGGACGGAGAGGATGGAAGGGACGGAGAGGACTGGAGGGGACGGAGAGGATGGAAGGGATGGAGAGGATGGAGGGGCCAGAGGGCCCGTGGGACAGAGGGGACGGAGAGGACTGGAGGGGATGGAAGGGACTGGAGGGGACGGAAGGGATGGAGAGGATAGAAGGGATGGAGAGGATGGAGGAGCCGGAGGGCCTGTGGGACAGAGGGGACGGAGAGGGCTGGAAGGGACGGAGAGGACGGAAGGGATGGAGAGGATAGAAGGGATGGAGAGGATGGAGGGGCCGGAGGGTCCATGGGACAGAGGGGATGGGGAGGATGGAAGGGATGGGGAGGATGGAAGGGATGGAGAGGATGGAGGGGCTGGAGGGTCCATGGGACAGAGGGGACGGAGAGGACTGGAGGGGACGGAGAGGGACTGGAGGGGATGGAGAGGATGGAAGGGATGGAGAGGATGGAGGGACTGGAGGGCCCATGGGACTGGAGGGGCCGGAGAGGATGGAAGGGATGGAGAGGATGGAGGGGCCGGAGGGTCCATGGGACAGAGGGGACGGAGAGGATGGAAGGGACGGAGAGGACTGGAGAGGATGGAGGTGATGGAGAGGCTGGAAGGGACGGAGAGGCTGGGGGGCCCACGGCAGCTCCCCAGACGCGTTGCTGGCAGCAGCCGTTGTGCCTCCACCACCGCTGCGGCCTGGCAAAGCGTCCGTGCCGGAATGGGGGCCTCGTGGATTTGACCGCTCAGCTGATCCAGGGCGGCCCTGCCAAGCGCTCGGCTAATCCCCGGCGGCGCTCGGCCCTGCCGCTGGGTCCGTTTCACCGCCTTGTGCCCTGGGCACCAGGGTCACGGCCCTGTGGCCGTGCAGGAGGCTCGGTGGCTGCAGGACGGAGCGTCCGTCTGTCCCCCCAAAGCCTCTTGTCCGTCCCCGGTGGGGCCTGCGGGAGGGCCTCGAGGCGCCTCGGTGGGACGGTTGACGCATTTCTCTCTCCTCTGCCTCCCCTCCAGGTGTGAACGGGGGCACGAACGTCAATGGCTTCTCTACCGTATCCCACGCCAGCACGTCAGGGCCGTTCCCGCCCGGCTCTCCGCACGCCGGCTCTCCGCACGCCGGCTCTCCGCCGCTCCGCGCCTACGACTGCCTCTGGGACTACTCTCCCTACGTGCCGGCGGGCGGCCTCAAAGACGGTGGCCCCGCCGCCCCCCTCGCCGGCCTCGGACAATTCCCGCTCAACGGCGTGGCCGGAGGGTCCCGCCCGGCGTCCCCCGACCGCGGCGCCAACCTGCGCGAGGCCGGCCAGGAGTTCTGGGGCAACGGCAGCGCCGGCCCCGTGGGGCTGAACTTTGACTCGCAGGAGCTGTACGGCTCCTTCCAGGACCAGAGCTTCGAGCTGAGCGGCCCTGCCGCTTTCTCTCCCGTGTTGGGCCCCGGCACCCAAACCTTCTCGCTGCCGCAGGAGCCGAGCGCCGCCGCCCAAGGAGATGCCGATGCCGCAGCCAAAGAGCTCCCGGGCGGCGTCGCGGAGAACGGGGGTGGGCTGGTGGGCAGCATGGAGCTGGAGGAGGCGCAGCCAGGTAGGAGCCCGACGGGGGTGGCCAGAGCTTTGGGTGGTGGCCCCGACGCCACGTGCCAGGTCCCAGAGCGGGATGGCTTGGAGCAGAAATGGTGTGAGCAGCAGGGCCAGGGAGGGGATTCTCCCTCTGGACTCAGCACTGGGGAGGCCGCTCCTTGAATCCTGTGTTGAGTTGTGGGCCCCTCAGCACAAGAAGGATGTTGAGGCTCTGGAGAGAGTCCAGAGAAGAGCCACGAAGCTGGTGAAGGGGCTGGAGAACAGGCCCTATGAGGAGCGGCTGAGAGAGCTGGGGGGGTTTATCCTGGAGAAGAGGAGGCTGAGAGGAGACCTCATTGCTCTCTGCGACTACCTGAGAGGAGGTTGTGGAGAGGAGGGAGCTGGGCTCTTCTCCCAAGGGACAGGACGAGAGGGAATGGCCTCAAGCTCCACCAGGGGAGATTTAGGCTGGAGATTAGGAGGAAGTTTTTCCCAGAAAGGGTCACTGGGCATTGGAATAGGCTGCCCAGGGAGGTGGTTGATTCCCCTTCCCTGGAGGTGTTTAAGGGACGGGTGGATGAGGTCTTGAGGGACTTGGTTTAGTGTTTGATAGGAATGGTTGGACTCGCTGATCCGAGGGGTCTCTTCCAACCTGCTTGTTCTGTGATTCTGCGGCGGAGCTGGGCACGGCCCTGTGTCCCGGCTGTGCCGCGTCCTCCCCGATTCCGCCGCTTGGAATCGGCGCTGGGATGTCGTTAAACCGGGCTGGGCGCAGCCTGTGTCCCCCGGCACAGGGTGTGTGCGAGCTCGGCGTGGCCGCCTGCCAGCAAGGGCCGGGTGCCAACCGGCCTGGTGCAAGAGCGGCAGCCGCCGGTGCCGGCTGAGACCTTCCCCCCTGCCGCCATCCCCGGGCTCTGAACTTGCTCCCATCTTCCCTTTAGACTTGAAGATGTGCGGCTACAACGGCTCAGTGGCAGGGCCGGCCCCGCTGGCACAGGAGGGCTCCAGCCTGGGGGCCACATCGCCCATCGCCCCTCGCCTGGAGGCCGCCCACATCCTCAGCGGAGACACCCTGGAGCCCTTCGAGTCCTTGGCCAGAGGTAGCCGGGGGGCGGTTGGGCTGGGGGGGCGATGCTGTGGTGGCGGCGAAGGCCTTGGCGATGGTCCCTGTGGTGTGGAGGGGCTGCTGGGCTGGGCTGGGCTCGGGGGGCGACACTGTGATGGTGGTGGTGGCGGCGAAGGCCTTGGCGATGGTCCCTGTGGTGTGGGGGGGCCCTGTGGGGCTAGTGGGCTGGGCTGGGGGTCAATACTGTGGTGGCGAAGGCCTTGGCGATGGTCCCGTGGTGTGGGGGGGCCCTGTCGGGCTTCTGGGCTGAGCTGGGGGCGACGCTGTGGTGCTGGTGATGGCCGCGAAGGCCTTGGCGATGGTCCCTGTGGTGTGGGGGGGCCCTGTGGGGCTACTGGGCTGGGCCGGGGGCGACGCTGTGGTGCTGGTGGTGGCAGCAAAGGCCGTGGTGATGGTCCCTGTGGTGTGGGGTGGTCCTGGGGGGCTGCTGGGCTGGGCTGGGGCGACGCTGTGGTGCTGGTGATGGTGGCGAAGGCCTTGGCGATGATCCCTGTGGCACGAGGGGTCCTGGGGGGGGCTTCTGGGCTGGGCCGGGGGCGACGCTGTGGTGCTGGTGGTGGCAAAGGCCTTGGCGATGGTCCCTGTGGTGTGGGGGGGCCCTGTGGGCTAGTGGGCTGGGCTGGGGGGCAATACTGTGGTGGTGAAGGCCTTGGCGATGGTCCCTGTGGTGCTGGGGGGGCCCTGGGGGGGCTGCTGGGCTGGGCTGGGGGCGACGCTGTGGTGCTGGTGCTGGTGGCGAAGGCCTTGGCGATGATCCCTGTGGCACGAGGGGTCCTGGGGGGGGTTCTGGGCTGGGCTGTGGTGACAGTGGTGGTGTTGAAGGCCTTTGCAATGGTCCCTGTGGCACAGGAGGTGGTCCTGGGGGGCTGCTGGGCTGGGCTGGGGGGCAATGCTGTGGTGGTGAAGGCCTTGGCGATGGTCCCCGTGGTGTGGGGGGGCCCTGTGGGGCTAGTGGACTGGGCTGGGGGGCAATGCTGTGGTGGTGAAGGCCTTGGCGATGGTCCCTGTGGTGCTGGGGGGTCCCTGGGGGGGCTGCTGGGCTGAGCTGGGGGCGACGCTGTGGTGACGGTGGTGGTGGTGAAGGCCTTGGCGCGGGGGGGGGCCCTGGGGGCCTACTGGACCGGGCCAGGGGTGACGCTGCGGTGGTTGTGGTGGTGCTGGTGGTGTCGAAGGCCTTGGCAATGGTCCTTGTGGCGCGGGGTTGGGGGGGGGGGGGGGGTGCCCTGGGCAGGCGCTGGCGGGCAGGGGCGGCCCCGGCGTGGCTCCTGCGCCAGCCTCCCTGGCGCTCCCGGCCTTCCCGGCCTTCCCAGCTCGGTGACGAGGCTCTTTAGTCAGCGCCTGAACTTCCGCGCTGCTCAACAGCAGCAGCCGTCGCCGCCGCCACCACCACCACCACCACCTCCTCGGCCATTTTGGGCTCCTGTGCTTCCCAGAGGAGGGGGCGTGGCTGGGGGCGCCCCAAGCCTTAACTCCTCCGCTGCCGACACCTTCGGGATTTGGGGGGAGCCCCCCCCCCACCCCCCCACCCCTGGGGAGCAGCCATGTGGCTCGACCTGCCCTCAACCCCCCTCCTGGTGCTGCCCCCCCCCATCTTCCCCAGATCCCGGCACGGGGGATCCCTACACCATGGACGACGCGCGGCTGGTGAGCGACAGATCCCCTCTGGGGGAGCCCCCCGAGCTGCGCCGCGCCGACAGCCCCCCTCTGCGCCCCGACGGCCCCTTCGGCCTCCTGCCCGCTAGCCCCTCCGCCGCCCCGCTGCTCGCCACCACCGGCTCAGCACCGGCCCTGCACGGTACGTGCCGCAACCTGCCGCTGCCCCCTACGCCGGCTCAGTGCTCCCCAGGCCCAGTGGGTGCCCCCCAGGCCTGCTCCGTGCCCCCCGACACCTTCTCAATTTTCCCTGTGCCCGGTCAGTTCCCCCCACACCGTCTCGGTGCCCCCCCACACCGTCTCGGTGCCCCCCAACACCGTCTCGGTGCCCCCCAACACCGTCTCGGTGCCCCCCAACACCATCTCGGTGCCCCCCCACACCATCTCGGTGCCCCCCACACCATCTCGGTGCCCCCGCCATGCCCGCTCTCCAGGGCTACCAGCCTGGATTTGCCACCACAGCCACCACCACAAGCATCGTCTTTGTGTCCAGGGACCCTGCGGGTGCCAGTGCCGCGGCCGGTGGGGACCCCGTGGGCGCTGGTGCCAGTGGGGACCCCACAGATGCCCAGCTGGTTTCCAGCCCCGTGGAGTGTCCCCGGCGGGGCCCAGGGCCTGGTGGTGGCATGCGCGGAGCCGTCCGGCGGCCGTGCTCGGCGGTGACGTCCCTGACCTTGGCTCTGCAGACGGCGGCACCCGCCACGCGGAGCCCGAGGAGCCGGAATCCCTGGAACTCAGCTCCGCGCTGGAGCCAGGATCCTTGGCCCCGTCCGCGGAGGAGGAGGAGGAAGAAGAAGAGGAGGAAGAGGAGGAGGAGGAGGAAGAGGCCGCCGACAGCTGCCCGGAGACTTCAGCTGCGCTGGAAAGAGAGAGCGAGGAAGCCTCTGCGCTGAGCACCAGGGCGGCAGGTATGACCGGGAGCCCCCGCGGGCACCGAAGCTCCCGGCAGGCGCCTCCAAACGCAGCGGTTCGTGCCCCTCCCGCAGGTGATGTCCCTCGGCGGCGCATTGCCACGCAGGAGGAGGTGCGGTTCCCGCTGCAGCACGGGTAGGTGGCACCGTCCGTGTCCCCCCCCACCACCACCTCCGAGCCCCGGGACCTCCCGCAGCCGGCTGACCCCCCCCCCCCCCCACCTTGTGCCCAGGTGGAGGCGGGAGGTGCGGATCAAGAAGGGGAATCACCGCTGGCAGGGAGAGACCTGGTACTACGGACCCTGCGGCAAGAGGATGAAGCAGTTCCCGGAGGTGATCAAGGTGAGAGGGGGACGGGGGGGGGTGAGGTGGGGGCTCTGCTTGCGGCTACCCCAGAGCCCCCTCCCGCAGCTGAGGGACTGGGAGCTACACAGTCGCTGAAGCACCAGGTCGGGAAGGACCCGTCGGGTCATGGAGTCCAACCCTTCCCATCAAGCACTAACCCACGTCCCTCGGCACCTCGTCCACCCGTCCCTTAAACACCTCCAGGGAAGGGGACTCAACCCCCTCCCTCCTCCAGCACCCAACGACCCTTCCCGTGAAGAATTTTTTCCTGATGTCCATCCTGCCCCTCCCCTGGTGGAGCTTGAGGCCATTCCCTCTCGGCCTGTCCCTTGGGAGAAGAGCCCAGCTCCCTCCTCTCCACAACCTCCTCTCAGGGAGTCGCAGAGAGCAATGAGGTCTCCCCTCAGCCTCCTCTTCTCCAGGAGAAACCCCCCCAGCTCTCTCAGACGCTCCTCTTCCTCTCCAGCCCCTTCCCCAGCTTCGTTGCTCTTCTCTGGACTCGCTCCAGAGCCTCAACATCCTTCTTGTGCTGAGGGGCCCAGAGCTGACCCCGGGATTCGGGGCACTGAGCCCTCCTCACGGCCTCCTCCTCCTCCTCTTCCTCCCTAGTACCTGAGCAGGAACGTGGTGCAGGACGTCCGTCGCGAGCATTTCAGCTTCAGCCCCCGAATGCCGGTGGGAGACTTCTACGAGGAGCGGGACACACCAGAGGTGGGTCTGGGTGGGGAATGCGGTGCCGCAGGGCCTCAAGCTCCACCAGGGGAGATTTCGGCTGGAGATTAGCAGGAAGTTTTTCCCAGAAAGGGTCACTGGGCATTGGAACAGGCTGCTCGGGGAGATGGTTGATTCCCCTTCCCTGGAGGTGTTTAAGGGACGGGTAGATGAGGTCCTGAGGGACATGGTTTAGTGTTTGATAGGAACGGTTGGACTCGCTGATCCGATGGGTCTCTTCCGACCTGGTTGTTCTATGATTCTCTGATTCTAGGGCCTGCAGTGGGTGAGGCTGAGCCCCGAGGAGATCCCCGGGCGCATCCAGGCCATCACGGGCAAGCGCGGGCGGCCTCGCAATGCCGAGAAGGCCAAAGCCAAGGAGCCGCCGACTGCCAAGCGCGGCCGGGGTCGGCCTCCCAAGGTGAAGATGGTTGAGCTGCTGAGCAAGACGGACGCGCGGCTGCTGAAGAGGCTGGAAGCCCAAGGTAACCCCTTACCCAGCCCCACCAGCCCGGATCTCTGGTGGGATCCGAGCACCCAGCCCATCGCCACCTTCCCTTCTTGCTCTCGCAGAGGTTCTCAGCGACGAGGACAAGCTGAAAATGAGCAAGATCAAGAAGAAAATGAGGCGGAAGGTAGAGGTGGCTGCACAGGGTGGTCCAGGGACTCTTTTTGGGTTTGGGGCAGGAGCTTCCCCCGGGCGGGAAGGCCAGCGGCTCCCTGAGCCAGCCTCGTCTCTCTTCCAGGCCAAGAACAAGCAGAAGCAAGAAAGCAAAGCCCCCAGGACGAAGGAGGCCAAGAAGAAGTGCAAGGTGAGTCGCTAGGGTCCTCGGGGTCGGAAAGGGGCGGGAGGGGGAGCCGCTTCCCACCCCGTGTCGCGGCGTCTTCGCAGGCCAAGGAGAAGAAGGGCAAAGTGGAGAAGGGCAAGGACAAAGCGCGGCCCAAGGAGAAGAAGGGCAAAGGGGCTCGGAAGGCGGACAAAGGGCTCGTGGCCCAGCGGCGCCTGGAGGAGCGGCGGCGGCAGCAGCTCATCCTGGAGGAGATGAAGAAGCCGACGGAGGACATGTGCCTGGGGGACCACCAGGTGGGTTGGGCCGCCGGGGCCTGAGCCGGAAGGCCGCAGGCTCTCCGCCGCCACGCCGGCCCCGACCGTCCGTTCTCCTTCCCCACAGCCCCTGCCGGCCTTCTCGCGGATCCCGGGCCTCGTCCTGCCCAGCCCGGCCTTCTCCCACTGCCTGACGGTGGTGGAGTTCCTCCAGAGCTACGGGAAGGTCTTGGGCTTCGAGCCGGCCAAGGACGTCCCCAGCCTGTCGGCGCTGCAGGAGGGGCTGCTGGGCCTGGGGAGCAGCGCGGGAGAGGTGCAGGACCTGCTGGTGCGGCTGCTGCAGGCCGCGCTCTACGACCCGGGGATGCCGCCCTACTGCCAGGTGAGCCCTGCCCAGCCCCTGCGCCTCCGGCTCGGATCACGGTGCCCGTGAGGCCCCAGCTGCTGGGACGGAGCCCAGATTCGGGAGGTGCCGCTCTTCCTGCAACCCCTCCCTGTACCCAGCTAGTTCCCAGCCCCTGGTAGCTCTGCCGTGTGTCCAGCCGCAGGTTCTGGAGCTGCCCTGGGTCACCCCTGGGCTCGTTCCAGCTCCCGGAGTCCTGGGTTTCTCCCCACACCGTGTGCTGGTGTCTTCCCTTTCGTGGAATCATAGAGCGGTTGGGGTTGGAAGGGACCTTAAAGATCATCCGGTTCCAATCCCTGTCACGGGGACACCTCCCACTGGCTCGGGGGCTCCAAGCCCCGTCCAGCCTGGCCTGGAACCTCTCCGGGGAGGCCACAGCTTCCCTGGGAAACCTGTGCCAGTGTCTCAGCACTCTCATCGTGACGAAATTCATAGCATCGTAGAACCACCGGGTTGGAAGGGACCCATCGGGTCATATAGTCCAACCAGATTCCTCCTTATGTCCAGTCTAAATCTGCCCCTCTCCGGTTTATCCCCATTCCCTCTCGTCCCGTCGCCACAAGATTTTGTGACCGGCCCCTCCGCGGCTTTCTCGGAGCCCCTTTCAGCTGCCGGAATGTCGCCCTCGGATCACCTTCTTGTTCTTATCGCTCTTTCCCTGATCTCCCCCTCTGCTCTCTCCAGTCCCTGAAGATCCTGGGAGAGAAGGTGTCGGAGATCAGCCTGAACCGCGACACCGTCTCCGAGATCCTTCGCTGCTTCCTGACGGCCTATGGGGCTGGCGAGGAGCTCTGCGAGGGGCTGCGCACCAAACCCTTCCAGGCGCTGCCTCCGGAGCAGAAAGCTGCCATCTTGGCCTTCCTGGTGAACGAGCTCAACAGCAGTGGCCTCATCATCAGGTGAGCGCGGGTTGGGGAGCGAGACGCCGCCTCCCATCGCGGCTTCACGTCCCGGGAGAGCTCGGGCGCAGCCGCAGGCCTCAGCCAACGCCCTCTCCTCGCAGCGAGATCGACAAGACGCTGGAGAACATGGCCAACTACCGGAGGAACAAGTGGATCATCGAGGGCCGACTGCGCAGGTGGGTTGCTCCCCGTGCCGCCTCCTAACCGTGTGTCAGGGAGCTCGGGGCGCGTCGGGCCAGGCTCAGCCGCGTCTCGGCAGGTTGAAGATCGCCCTGGCCAAGAAGACGGGTCGTCCCGAGTCGGAGATCACGGGCTTGGAGGACGGCAGGCGCCGGCGGAGCTCCCGCCTGACCGAGGAGACGGGGCTGGAGATGGAGGAAGAGGAGGAGAACCGAGGGAGGAAATGCCGCAGGGAAGAGGAGGTGGGTGGCCGCGCGGCCTGCGTGGAGGTGGAGGGGCTGCCCTTGGGGGTCTCTTCCCCGACCTGCTCACACTTCCCTGGTGGAGCTCTCGGCAATTACCTTAAAGCTCTCTGCAACTCCCTGAGAGGAGGTTGGGGAGAGGAGGGAGCTCTGGGCTCTTCTCCCAAGGGACAGGCCGAGAGGGAATGGCCTCAAGCTCCACCAGGGGAGGCTCAGGATGGACATCAGGGTGGAATATCCCATGGAAAAGGGTCGTTGGGTGCTGGAAGATGGAGGAGGTTGAGTCCCCTTCCCTGGAGGTGTTTAAAGGGACGGGGGGGACGAGGTGCTGAGGGACGTGGGTTAGAGATTGATGGGGATGGTTGGACTCCACGATCCGATGGGTCTCTTCCAACCTGGTGATGCTGTGATTCCCGTCCGCAGCTGGACACGTCTGCCTCCAGCATCCCCGAGCTCGAGAGGCAGATTGAGAAGCTGGCCAAGGTGAGTGGGAAGCGGAGAGCTGGGGATTTGACCCCCCCCTTTGCAGAGCTGGCGTTTGTCATCACCCCCTCGCAGGTCTTGTCGCTGCCCCACGGGTCCCGTCACCCCCCTGAGGGACCTGTCACACCCTCATGGGTCCTGTCACCCCCCTGAGGGATCTGTCACACCCTTATGGGTCCCATCACCATCCTGAGGGATCTATCACACCCTCATGGGTCCCATCAACACCCTGAGGGATCTATCACTCCCTCATGGGTCCCATCACCATCCTGAGGGATCTATCACACCATGATGGGTCCCGTCACCATCCTGAGGGATCTGTCACACCCTCATGGGTCCCATCACCATCCTGAGGGATCTGTCACACCCTCACGGGTCCCATCACCACCCTGAGGGATCTATCACACCATGATGGGTCCCATCACCATCCTGAGGGATCTATCACACCATGATGGGTCCCATCAACACCCTGAGGGATCTATCACACCATGATGGGTCCCATCAACACCCTGAGGGATCTATCACACCATGATGGGTCCCATCACCCCCCTGAGGGATCTGTCACATCACCGTGGGCCCTGTCACTGCCTTTGGGTCCTGTCACCGCTCCGCGCTCTCCCCGCAGAGGCAGATGTTCTTCCGCAAGAAGCTGCTCCATTCGTCGCAGACGCTGCGAGCGGCATCTCTGGGCCAGGACCGATACCGGCGCCGCTACTGGGTCCTGCCCCACCTGAGCGGCATCTTCGTGGAGGGCACCGAGGGTGAGCGGCCGAGGGGCTCTGGCACCTCCGGGTCCGACGGGACCCCGCGTCTCACCTCCCTTTCTTGCTTCGGCAGCCGCTGAGCCGTCACCCCAGGGACTCCCAGAGGAGAAGGCGTCTCCCCACCACGTCCCTCCGGTGAAGGAGGAGCTGATGGACGTCCCCGTTCCCAACCGGGCCAGCTGCCCGGCCTCGCGCCCGCGTGGGCGGCCCCGGAAAAGCAAAGAGGAGCTGGTGCAGCACTGCGGGCCGCGGCCGCCCCAGCTCAACGGGGCTCTGGAGGAAGCGGAGCCGCTGGGCCAGAGCCAGCACGACCTCAGCCAGTCGGCCTTCCTCTCGTGGCTCAGCCAAACCCAGGCCTCCCTGCTCCGCGGCTCCGTCCTCACCCCGGACAGCAGCCCCGGGCAGGGCGACACGGCGCCCGAGACCCCCGTCCGGCCCACGCACCAGGAGGAGGAGGAGGAGGAGGAGGAGAGCGCCCACGAGGCTGTGGGAAAACGGGGACCCTGGTTCAACCTGCTGCCCCGAACGCCCTGCGACGACCGAGCCCCCCTCGCTACCTCCTCGGCCGAAGCCTCGCCCCGAGCTGCCCTGCAGCCCCGAGCTCAGTCCCGAGGCGACATGCCCAAGGGGCCTGCCCGGCAGGTACGTGCCTGGGGCTGGGGTTGGGGACGGGGGACACATCAGCAGGTTGGAAAAGACCCATCAGGTCATCCCGTCCCTTGGGAAAAAGCTCCCTCCCCAGCCCAGGGGCTGTGTGGGGAGAGCAGGGGGTCTGGGCCCCACATATCCCAGGCCTTGGGAGGCTCCCCTCGTGGTGCCAGCTCCATCCTGCCGCCCCAGGGAGGCTAACGAGCCATGGGGCCTGGGGGGCTGCGCGTTCAGGGGTTGGGGGGCTGTGGGATTTGGGGCTGTGGGACTGGGGGTCAGGGGGCTGTGGGGTCAGGGGTCGGGGAGTCTGGGGGACTGGGGGTCAGGGAGCTGTGGGACTAGGGGCTGTGGGACTGGGGGCTGGGGGTCTGCGGGCTCAGGGGTTGGGGGTGTGTGGGATTTGGGACTGTGGGACTGGGGGTCAGGGGGCTGTGGGTTCAGGGGTCAGGGGGCTGTAGGGTCAGGGGGCTTCGGGTTCAGGGGACAGGGGGTCTGTGGGACTGGGGGTCAGGGGGCTGTGGGTTCAGGGGTCAGGGGGCTGTGGGGTCAGGGGGCTGCGGGTTCAGGGGTCGGGGGGTCTGGGGGACTGGGGGCTGTGGGACTGGGGGTCAGGGGGCTGGGGGACTGGGGGCTGGGGGTCTGCGGGCTCAGGGATCGGGGGTGTGTGGGATTTGGGACTGTGGGACTGGGGGTCAGGGGGCTGCGGGATCAGGGGTCGGGGGGCTGTAGGGTCAGGGGGCTGCGGGTTCAGGGGTCGGGGGGACTGGGGGTCAGGGAGCTGTGGGTTCAGGGGTCAGGGGGCTGCGGGTTCAGGGGCCGGGGGTTCTAGGGGACTGGGGGTCAGGGAGCTGTGGGATTGGGGGGCTGTGGGACTGGGGGTCAGGGGTCTGTGGGTTCAGAGGTCAGGGGTCGGGGGGTCTGGGGGATTGGGGGTCCGGGGGTCAGGGAGCTGTGGGACTGGGGGTCAGGGGTCTGTGGGACTGGGGATCAGAGGGCTGCGGGTTCAGGTGTCGAGGGTCTGTGGGACTGGGGGCTGTGGGACTGGGGGTCAGGGGGCTGTGTGTTCAGGGGTCGGGGGATCTGTGGGACTGGGGGTCAAGGGGCTGCGGGTTCAGGGGTCGGGGGCCAAGGAGAGGAGCGGGAGGCTGCCCAGCCCTGCTGACCCCCTGGATCCCCGCAGCTGAACGGCCTCCCCGTGGACGACCCCGCAGCTCCCCTGCTCGCCTCCACACCAGTGCCTGCCGGGGCCCGGGCGCACGGCACCTGCCCCAGGGGCCGGGGCAGCCTGGAGAAGCTCCAGGAGGTGCCAGGGCAGCCCAAGCGCCGAGGGCGGCCGCCCACCAAGTTCTTCAAGCAGATGGAGCAGAAGTACCTGACTCAGCTGACGGAGCAGCCGGTTCCTCCCGGTGAGAGCCGAGCCCTGGCGTCCCTGGCAGGGTGTGCCGGTGCGGCCGGCGCGGTGCTGAGTTCCTTGAATCCTGTGTTGAGTTGTGGGCCCCTCAGCACAAGAAGGATGTTGAGGCTCTGGAGAGAGTCCAGAGAAGAGCTACGAAGCTGGTGAAGGGGCTGGAGAAGGAGAGGAGCGGCTGAGAGAGCTGGGGGGGTTTAGCCTGGAGAAGAGGAGGCTGAGAGGAGACCTCATTGCTCTCTGTGACTCCCTGAGAGGAGGTTGTGGAGAGGAGGGAGCTGGGCTCTTCTCCCAAGGGACAGGCCGAGAGGGAATGGCCTCAAGCTCCACCAGGGGAGATTTAGGCTGGAGATTAGGAGGAAGTTTTTCCCAGAAAGGGTCATTGGGCATTGGAACAGGCTGCCCAGGGAGGTGGTTGATTCCCCTTCCCTGGAGGTGTTTAAGGGACGGGTGGATGAGGTCTTGAGGGCCATGGTTTAGTGTTTGATAGGAATGGTTGGACTCGATGATGCGATGGGTCTCTTCCAACCTGGTGGTTCTATGATTCTCTGATTCCTTGCAGAGATGCGGAGCGGCTGGTGGTGGCTGCGGGACCCCGAGGAGCTGGAAGCCGTGGCTCGGGCGCTGCACCCACGCGGCATCCGCGAGAAGGCACTGCACAAGCACCTCACCAAGCACAGGGAGTTCCTGCGCGAGGTCTGCCTGCGCTCCAGCACCGGTAAGAGCCGCGCGTGGCGGCCGGGATGGAGGGTGGCCACTGTCCTCCCAGCTCAGCCTCCTCCTTTCTATCCCGCAGACCCCATCTTCCACCCGCGCCCCGAGGCGGCCGGCACTGCCGTGTCTCAGGAAGCACTGGCCCACTGGTCGGTGATGGACAGAGCCTACGAGGCCGACCTCGCCGTCCTGCAGTGGGTGGAGGAGCTGGAGCAGCGCGTGCTGATGGCCGACCTGCAGATCCGGGTGCGTACGAGGCTGTGGCCTCCCTGGGGTGGCCTGGGCTGGGGATCCTAGAATCACCAGAATGGGTGGGAGCCTTTCTCTGCGTCCAGTGGCACAAGAATCATAGAATCGCCGGAACGGAGGAGACCCGCTGGATCATGGAGTCCAACCATTCCCATCAATAGCTAAGCCGTGTCCCTCAGCACCTCGTCCACCCGTCCCTTGAACCCTCCAGGTGAAAGGGACTCAACCCCCCCCCCACTCCCTGGGCAGCCTCTGGATCTGCCATTTGGCTTTGTTAAACCTCATGCCATTGGTCTCAGCCCATGGATCCAGCCTGTTCAGGTCCCTTTGGAGCCTCCCGACCCTCCAGCAGATCCACCCAGCTTAGTGTCACCCGCAAAGTCCCGCAGGGAATTCCGGTAGCCTTGGCCGGGAGCTGCGCTGACCTTATCCGTGACCTTGACCATGCTCTGTGGTGTCCCCGTCCTGGCGCCTACCTTGACCCCCCCCCCCCCCCCTCTCCTCCGCAGGGCTGGACGTGCCCCAGCCCCGATTCCACGCGGAGCGACCTGCAGTACTGCGAGCACAAAGTGGAGCCCCTGGAGGACATCACCACCCGGAGCCGGCGGGACGGGCTCCCCCTGTGCCGCGAACGCACCAACCCACTGGACCTGGCGGTGCTGCGGCTGGCGGCGCTCGAGCAGAACGTGGAGCGGCGCTACCTCAAGGAGCCCCTTTGGCCCCTGCACGAGGTGGTGGTGGAGAAGGTGGCGCTGAGCGGCGCCGAGGAGCCGGGCTTGGGTCCCGCCGAGATGTGAGCCCCGTGTGGCCCCTTACCCTGCGCCGCTGGCAGGCCGAGTGGCTCCGGCTGAGCCTCCTTTTTGCCTCGGCAGAGCCTACGAGATCACCCCCCGCGTCCGGACGTGGCGGCAGACGCTGGAGCGGTGCCGCAGTGCGGCCCAGGTCTCGCTCTGCATCAACCAGCTGGAGAAATCCATCGCTTGGGAGAAGTCGGTCAACAGAGTGGTGAGTGCCCGCGCCGGGCGGGAGGGGAACCGGGGTTGGCAGGGACCCCGGCCTTGAGCCCCACTCGTGGAGTCAGAGAATCACCAGGTTGACCCACCCGATCATGGAGTCCAACCATTCCCCATCGATCACTAACCCGTGTCCCTCAGCACCCTTTGGAGCCTCCCAAACCCTCCAGCTCCCACCCAGCTCAGCGTCACCTCCAAACTTTGCTGAGGGAGCCCTCGAAGCCTTCACCCAGGTCATTGATAAAGACCTTGACCAGGGCTGGAGCCACCCCTGAGCCCCGGGGGGCACCGCTTGGATGGATTCCAAGGTGGATTCCGGATTCCAGCTGGATCTTCAAGGTAAAAATACACAATCTGTTCAAACCCAACCCGTCTATCCCCAGACGTGCCTGGTGTGCCGGCGCGGGGACGACGACGAGCACCTTCTGCTGTGCGACGGCTGCGACCGCGGCTGCCACCTCTACTGCCACCGGCCCCGCATGACCGAGGTGCCTGAGGGCGACTGGTTCTGCTCCGTCTGCGTCTCCCGGGTACGGCACGGGGTGACCCCCCAAACCCCCAGAGAAAGTGGGGTAGGGGGACCTCTGCAAAGGGATCTGATCAGGGGAGGAGGCCTCACTGCTCTCTGCGACTCCCTGAGAGGAGGTCGTGGAGAGGAGGGAGCTCTGGGCTCTTCCCGCGAGGGACAGGCCGAGAGGGAATGGCCTCAAGCTCCACCAGGGGAGGCTCAGGGTGGACATCGGGATGGAATATTCCATGAAAAAGGGTCGTTGGGTGCTGGAAGAGGGAGGGGGTTGATTCCCCTTCCTTGGAGGGTTTAAGGGACGGGTGGACGAGGTGCCGAGGGACGTGGGTTAGAGATTGATGGGAACGGTTGGACTTGGTGATCCAATGGGTCTTTTCCAACCGGATGATTCTATGACCCCGATGCCGGCAGTGACCCCCGCTTGCTCCCCGCAGGCAGGGCAGTACCGGGACCCCGCTCCCCCGCGACGAGGGAAGAAGCGGAAACGGGGGCGTCTCCTTGGGGCGCAGGACGGGGGGAGCCCGCGGTGTCGGCCGCGGCGCCGAGAGGGATGGTCGCCTGCCAAGCGCCGCGGAGTGGTGCTGCGAGGCCAGCCCAGCGACCTCACCTTCTGCGAGTGAGTGGGGTCTGGGGGAACCCGGGATGGGGCTGGTGTGGGGTCCTCGGGGGTTCCCCCTCACCCTCCCGTCCCCCAGGATCATCCTGATGGAGATGGAGTCGCACGAGGACGCTTGGCCCTTCCTCGAGCCCGTCAACCCCCGCCTGGTCCCCGGCTACCGCAAGATCATCAAGAACCCCATGGATTTCGCCACCATGAGAGCTCGGCTGCTGCAGGGAGGGTGAGACGGGATGGGATGGGGAGGATGGGATGGGATGGGATGGAGAGGATGGGGATGGAGAGGATGGGATGGGATGGAGAGGATGGGATGGGATGGAGAGGATGGGATGGGATGGAGATGGATGTTTATCTGAAGGATGAGAGTCTCTCCAAAGGATGGGATGGGATGGGATGGAGAGGATGGGATGGGATGGGATGGACATGGATGTTTATCTGAAGGATGAGAGTCTCTCCAAAGGATGGGATGGGATGGGATGGGATGGAGAGGATGGGATGGGATGGAGATGGATGTTTATCTGAAGGATGAGAGTCTCTCCAAAGGATGGGATGGGATGGGATGGAGAGGATGGGATGGGATGGGATGGACATGGATGTTTATCTGAAGGATGAGAGTCTCTCCAAAGGATGGGATGGGATGGGATGGGATGGAGAGGATGGGATGGGATGGAGATGGATGTTTATCTGAAGGATGAGAGTCTCTCCAAAGGATGGGATGGGATGGAGAGGATGGGATGGGATGGAGATGGATGTTTATCTGAAGGATGAGAGTCTCTCCAAAGGATGGGATGGGATGGGATGGAGAGCATGGGATGGGATGGACATGGATGTTTATCTGAAGGATGAGAGTCTCTCCAAAGGATGGGATGGGATGGGATGGAGATGGATGTTTATCTGAAGGATGAGAGTCTCTCCAAAGGAGGGGATGGGATGGGATGGAGATGGATGTTTATCTGAAGGATGAGAGTCTCTCCAAGGGCTGGGATGGATTTCCCTCTGAGGGATGGGATGGGAGATTCTCGAAGGGCTGCAGGTCCCTTCAAGGGATGGGATGGGGATTCATCTGAGGGGATGAGGGTCCCTCAAAGAGATGGGATGGGATGGGGGTTCTTCCCCGGGGATGGGATGGCCTGAGGATTCCTCTACGGGACGAGGATCCTTCCAGGGGATGGGATAGAGGTTTATCTGAAGGATGAGGGTCCCTCCAAGGCCTGAGCTGGGGGTTCCTCTAAGGGATGAGGGTCCTTCCAAGTGATGGAGTGGGATGGGATGGAGGTTTATCTGAAGGATGAAGGTCTCTCCAAGGCCTGGGATGGCTTGGAGATGGAGATTGGAGATGGAGAGGATGGGATGGGATGGGATGGGATGGAGGTTTATCTGAAGCATGAGGGTCCTTCCAAGGCCTGGGCTGGGGGTTCCTCTAAGGGATGAGGGTCCTTCCAAGAGATGGGATGGGATGGGATGGAGGTTTATCTGAAGGATGAAGGTCTCTCCAAGGCCTGGGATGGGTTGGAGATGGAGATTGGAGATGGAGAGGATGGGATGGATGTTTATCTGAAGGATGAGGGTCCTTCCAAGGCCTGGGCTGGGGGTTCCTCTAAGGGATGAGGGTCCTTCCAAGTGATGGAGTGGGATGGGATGGAGGTTTATCTGAAGGATGAAGGTCTCTCCAAGGCCTGGGATGGGGATGGAGAGATGGAGTTTGGAGATGGAGAGGATGGGATGGGATGGGATGGGATGGAGGTTTATCTGAAGCATGAGGGTCCTTCCAAGGCCTGGGCTGGGGGTTCCTCTAAGGGATGAGGGTCCTTCCAAGAGATGGGATGGGATGGGATGGAGGTTTATCTGAAGGATGAAGGTCTCTCCAAGGCCTGGGATGGGGATGGAGAGATGGAGATGGAGAGATGGGGATGGGATGGGGTGGGATGGAGATGGGATGGGTTGGAGAGGTGGGGATGGGGATGGGGATGAGATGGATGTTTATCTGAAGGACGAGGGTCTCTCCCAGGCCTGGGCTTGGGGCTTCCTCTGAGGGATGAGAGTCCCCGCTCTGGTTCTGGGCTTCTCCAGCTGCCCTTCCCCTTCCCTTCCCCAGCTACTCGAGCTCGGAGGAGTTTGCGGCGGACGCCATGCTGGTGTTCGACAACTGCCAGACGTTCAACGAGGACGAGTCGGCGGTGGGCCGGGCCGGCCACGCCATGCGCCGCTTCTTCGAGAGCCGGTGGGCCGAGTTTTATCAGGGAAAACGCGCCTCCAGCCCCTGAGGTTGGGGGGGTCCCCCACCACCCCAGCACCCTTAGAACTGACTCCGCTGGAGCCGATCTCGCTGCCTGCTGACCCAACACCCCCTTTCCCGGACACCCCCAACCCACCCCCCCCCCCTATCCCCAGCACCACAAACTCACAGATTCTGCGAAGCCAAAAAGACAAAAAAAAAAATCTCACACACACACACACACACACACACAAAAAACAAAACAAAAAAAAAAGAGGTGGGTTTTTTTTTAATTAGGGTTTTTTTTTTTTTGTTTTCCTTTCTTTCGTTTTAATTTTATTTTCTAATTAAGAACAGAAACAGCCCACCGCACCCCTCCCCCCCCCCCCCCATCCCACGCCCTAAAAGGAGGGAAGTGAATTCCTTCCTACCCCCCCCCCCCCAACAACCCTACCCCCCCCCCCTTGCTGGGAGTATTTAATAATTAATAGCAATAGTTCGTAGTGAATGTCCGAGCGCTCCTGCAGCGTCTACATGCATTAACGGCCAGTAAAGTGGACTTAGCCCCCCCCCCCCCACCCCAAAAAACCCGGCCAGGACCCCCCAACCTGGTCAGGACCCCTCCCAACCTGACCAGCCCCTTCCAACCTGGCCAGGACCCTCACCTTGCCAACTGCCCCCCCCGCCCCAACTTGGCTAGGACCCCCCCCCAACCTGACCAGGAGCCCCCTAACCTGGCCGGGACCCCCTCTCACCTGGCCAGCCCCCCCTAACCTGACCAGGACCCCCCCCATATACCTAGCCAGCCACCCCCCCCCCCCCCATCCCCCCCGCCAGGCCTCCCTGCCCACGCAGACACTTTATGGGGAGGGGGCTCCAGCGCAGCCCCACCCCCCCCCCCCCCCCCCACTCCTCCCCAGAGCCAGGTTGGGGGGGTGATGAAGTTGGGGGGGGGGGGGGGGGGCTGGGGGGGGCGGCCACCCCTTTCCCTGCCTCCACGTCTCAGGAAGAGCCTGCCCCCCCCCCCCTCCCCGCCCCCATTATTTTTTCCCTGGCATGGGGGGACCCCCCCCCTATTATTTTTTATCCTGGCATGGGGACACCCCCCCCCCAACAAGGCTGGACTGGGGTCCTGGCCCCCCCCCCCCCCACCCCCAACCATGTTCCCGAGTGGGACCCCTCAGGGATGTTACTGCAGGAGCTGGGGATGGGGGGGAGGCAACCCCCCCCCCCCCAAGATGGACTTGAAGCCTCAGGCGGGTGTTGGACCCCAGCCCAGGCGGGGGGGGGGGGCTGCACTGAGAGGGGAGGAGAAGGAGGGGGGGGTCCTCCCAAGTGCCCCCCCCCTTCCCCACTCAATGGGCAGCCAGGGAGGGGTCTGGACCCCCTTTACCC